>JASDQU010106859.1:65783-75954 GCA_032191745.1 Picea mariana | reverse complement strand
TCAATGGGAGGGTGCATAATATGAATGATACAACCATTAGAATGTGTAAATATGATTTAAAAGACTGAATTTTAGAAGCTGCAAAACAAGATCAACATTATATGCAAAAAAAATAAAAATACAACAAGGTAATTTTCAGCAACAAATTAATGATCATGAGTTGAGAGAGGATGGAATATTCATGTACATGGGAAGATTTTTTGTGCCTAAATATCAAAAGATAAAAAATATGGTGCTCATAGAATGTATAATGTGCCTTATTCTGGGAACTTGGGTTACCAAAAAATAATTGCAGCTATCAAGAGCCAATATTTTTGGCTAGGTATGAAGAAAGAGGTGGTTCATTATATAGCCAGACGCCTATAATGTCAAAAGGTCAAGGATGAGCACATACATCCAGCTAGTTTTCTACAGTCATTTCCCATTCTAGAGTGGTAATGGGAAGTGGTGACAATTGATTTTATCACCAATTTTCCCAGAAAAATGAAGCAACATGATTCGATCATGGTGGTGGTGTATAAGCTAACTAAAGATGCTCATTTTATTCCAGTGAATCTAACTCACAGGGAAACAAATATTGCAGAGATTTACATGAAATAAATTGTCAGACTACATGGTGTGCCTAAGGAAATCATTTCACGTAGAGATCCCAAGTTCACATCAAAATTTTTGAAGGGATTATTTAAAGGATTTGGGACAAATCTAAATTTTAGCAAATTGTATCATCCAGAGTTTGATGGGAAAACATAGTGGGTCAATCAAGTGATTGAATATATGTTAAGAATGTAAGTGATGGATAAACCAAAATGATGGGAAGATTATCTAAACTTAGTTGAATTTGATTATAATAATGGGTATCATGCATATTTGAATATGATCCCATTTGAGGCATTATATGGTATAAAGTGCAACATGCCAGTGATCTGGGACAACCCAGGAGACAGAGCAGTGGTTGAGAAAAAATTGCTCAGGGAAATGGAAGAACATATGGTGAAAATAAAGCATAATTTAAAGTCTTCCCAAGACAAGATGAAAATTTATCCACATAAGGGAAGAAATCACAGACAATTTAAAGTGGTTGACCATGTTTTCTTAAAAATGAAGGCCGGGAAAAGTTCCATAAATTTGGGGAACTTTTCAAAAATGGAAGCACGATATTTTTGACCCTTTGAAATCTGGGTGAGGATTGGTCATGTTGCATACATTCTTGCACTACTTTCATCCATGTCCATTCATAATGTATTCCATGTGTCTTTACATAAAAAGTATGTTCTTGATGTTAATCATGTAATTGATTGGAATGTGATTTAGGTGGAGCAAGAAGGCAACTTTTGATTTCATCCGATGTGAATATTAGATCGGAAGGTCAAGCTTCTATGAAATTGAGAAATAGGGATGGTAAAGGTACAATGGACCTCTTATGGTCCCAAAGATGCAACCTGGGAGCATGAAGACACCTTGCGAGAGGAGTACCCACATCCTTTTGAATATTTTTGAAGATTTTTGGATTGTACATGTGTATATAATGCACTGAGGACAATCCATAAATAAGGGGGGTGGAAATATGATGACGCCAAGCCTAACCCCAATTGTAAATATACATATACTTTATAGGATGGGGAGCCAGGATATTTTGGGCCAAAGTATCTTCGTATCTATTTTTTGAGGCCAGAGTGCCTGTGTAATTATTATGATGACGAGCCTAGATGCTAAAAAGTCAATGATGTTATAATTGTATTATTTAATCACAATATATGATATTAATAAAAATACATCACTGCTGCAGACAAATCAAACAATAATAGTATTGGGGGGTAGAACTCCATTAGAGGGAAAGGGGGCTAAGAGTCTAGGAAGAGGGGATAAGACAAGGGAATATTATGATACTATTTCCTAAAGTCTAAATCATATGATATATTTTATCCTAAGTTCCTAAAGGTGGGGAATGTATCACCAAGTGGAGCACATGTAGTTCCTAGAATGACAAGTGTCAAGTTGGGAACATGCATACATAATGTAGGAAATTAGTGTATTTTTGGATTGATTCTCATTCATTCTCACGTTCACTCTTGGAATTCACTCACCACATTCATTCCATCAGTTGTACCTGTACTTGGATAGATTTTGTAGCTGAACATACCCAGTGACTACTTGGTGGTTTGGGCTGAAGAAGTAGGTTGACAAGCCCATTAGAATTCTTGTTGGGTAAGAGAATTGTTGGGAATTGTTTTCCCTATGTGTTGGGCTAGTGGTTGTTTCAATTTTAAGGGAAGCCTTGTGTTCCAGGTGTTAGAGATTTGAGACTTCCTTTCTTGCCTATTGTTGAAGCACTGGAATGGAAGTGGGATAGTTGAAAGATTTTTGAGTAGATAATGGGTACACTTCCTGGGGTGGGACGATATGGGGAATGAAAGGTTGTGAGATATGAACGGTTGCTAGAGTTGGCACATTGGCCTGAATTTAATTTTTCTATCTGCTAGACCTTATTTTGGATTAGGAATCCTTTTCCATGATGGATTCCTAGCCTCGTCTCGGGGTTGACCTGCTACTGAGATTTTATGAGCAATAGAGTCTATGGATAGGAGGAATGTTTGATGTCTGCAACCATTCGGCGGTTTGATTAAAAAGATAAGTGTCTTCTTATGTTTCTTGTGTTTATTGTGTGAATATTTATGTTAAATCTATCATGGTATGATTGTTATATATTTATGCATGTATATATTTTGTTAGGACAACATAATTATGTTCATATATAGGGAATTTAGTTATTAAATTGTATTACAGTTGTAATGGGAAAAATTCAAAGGAATTCGAATGTTCAGTTGTGACATATGCCGGCTTTTTTTTGTGGTGTGGCCCAAATTGCGGTTGGGGATGCTACATGCTTGGTCCAAGAGTTTACCAAATTATTTTTTCTTGTGTAAAATCATACATTGGTCAAACTAGTATCCTTTAAATCATGTCTCAAAGAACATATCATTGACACAACCCACAATCGTATCTTTGAGCCAACTATTTCTAAACATTCCTTCAAATTTAAACACCTACTTTTCTTTCACCAAACCAAAATATTGGCCTCAACACCTTATCACGCATCTCACATCATTCGATAAACACTAGAAATTGAAAAACATCCCAATAATTTTAATCGTGATGATGGCTACAAAATTAACCAATATCATAAGCCTATAATTCATCTCATATTCATTTTCTAGACCATCAAACCTAAACTCTTTAATTTGGTTTTAATCTCCTTTCATGCCTTCCCCTTTCCCCTCCTTTTCCATCATATTTATTGAACCTACTAATCCTAACAATCTATTACGTTATGTTATTTTCATTCTCTCATCTTTTACCTTTTAATCCCTATCTCATTATTTTTTATTTATTTATTTATTTAAACTCCCACCCCCTTTTTATTGATTCCTCAATAGTTATATCTTATCATTTTTCCTTTAAAAGCTACACCTTAGCACTATTTTATAAAATTATAAGATGCACTACACCTTATCACTATTTTCTAACATCATAAGATGCATTTCCCCCCAATTATGGGTGGAATGTCCACTCAAAACATTGGATATTTAAAAAAAATTACATAGTTTATATCCAAAAATATAAAAATTAAAATTATATAGTTTATATTCAAGTTTCATTTGAGGCCTACTTACAATACTCTTTTGAATCTTTGCTTCCATTTGAGGAAACATAATAAGAATATAAAAATAAAATTGATTTTTTCAAAAAGTAGAATGAGGGAAATCTAACCTCGTGAAGGGTTGGACAAACTCATCCAATCCCTTGATAAGAGTGTTTGGTCACCTTCTGTTATGCATGAAGGCGATCAAACAAAGAAAATGATTTCTATAGAATAAATTCCATTTCTAAGGAAGAATATGTTGTTGTTAAAGGAATCAACACCGAAGTCCTAGTTGTTATGAAATCCGATAGAGAAATTGCTTCTACTGAAGAAGATGAAGTAGATAAAAAGGTCACTATTACTCAAGGGGTTGAAAATAAAGTTGTTTAGATTATTTCTTATATTCTTCTTGAAGTTATTTCAGGAATTGGAATTGGTGATATTGGTATTGATAAAATTTATGAAACTAGACAAAGGCCTACTATACAAAGAGTAGGAGTGCATATAGAAGAAGCCACATAGAGCATGGAAATAATAAGGTTGACAGTTGAGATAGATTGATGGAGGAGTATTATAGAATCCTATGGAAAAGGTGTGGTTTCCTTGGTCAACCAAAAGAAGTGGATTAACACTTTGAATGGGAAGTGGATTAACACTTTGAATGAGAAGTGGAAATAATTTTATGCCATAGACAGAGATAAATGGGATAAGTTTAAAAAGAACTAGAAACAAATTTATATACTGGAGGCAAAAGTGAAAGGATTGAAAGATGAAAATCTACAATTGAGAAAATTAGCTCAAGATGCACTCAGTTGCAGGAATCCCTCACCTACTTATGATTTGCTCCTAAGTTTCTCAAGATGCACTCAGTCGCAGGAATCCCTCACCTACTTATGATTTGCTCCTATAGGAAAATATTACAATGTTCATACTCCGAGACTTGGCCAAGGGAAGGTGACATGATTTTAAGTTTGTCACATCATTCTTAGAAGAATATTGTGCAAGCAACATAGAAGACAAAAACTTGCTTTGCGAGTGTTACTGACATGATATTTTTCTATTTCATGATTGAAAATGGAATCCCAATCCATTCATAGAATATATTTATTTGAGATCTTTTACATTGTATATGATCAACCAAATTCAGTGGGGATATGCATAGAATATAGTAGAAGCAAATTCAAAAAATTTTATTCTCTAGATTCAAAGAAAATGTGACAGAACAATGTTTGTCTTTGTGAAACACCAATAACTCATATACTCACATGAGCATACTTCTCATATTATTGGAACCCATCAATAAACCATTTCTCATTGTACTTTCAAAATTGACATTATTAAGATGGAATCCCTGCTTCAATGTCAGAGAAGATGGGAATGCTTGGGGTATGCATAAAAAAAAAGGAACCTTTTGGTTATCCAATGTTTTTGGAAGTTGTGGAAAGGGTAGATAGGTTTTCCCAATGTATAGAAATCTATGGTGTGAAATGGATATGGATTCATTTCCATTTTCTTTTGATTTGAAATCATGCACCATTCTATCAACATTTCTACAAATGGGATGTAATGGACCAAAAGAATTGGCAACACATTCAGAAGGACTATGGGTATTTAACAAAAGAAGAACACAGAAACTACTCTTATAATTTGAGTAATATTCACTCATCCCTTGCAATTTATGACTTTGATTAAAGAATATCATTTGCTCAAGGACACACAACACCTTTAGTTGGGGGGAGATTATGGGTCCTAATTTTCCATGTCTTATACCAGTTTTCCTTCACCTTTACACTCCATTTTTACACCATTTACCTTCATTTCTAATATATCCTTACCCCTACTATCGTATTATTGAAAAGGTATATTTAGTTGTCATAATTCATGTCTCAATTGAATTTTTTTTTATGTCTTAGGATTAATTTGTGCATTTTGTATGTAACTTATAGAGACAATTATTGCTATAGAACATGTTTCCAAGTGTATGTTGCAACTCTTCCAACTTGTTGTTGATCTAATTGCTACAGATATCACATACCTCATTCATTTCTATGGGTCCATGTGTCTTGTGTGTCACTTATTAGTTTCTATAGAACAATATAGATAACTTCCACATCACCTTTATACCAATTCAGACGAATATTCCACTACTAGAAATGTTGAATAATGAATGTTGAATGTTGCACATTTGGTGGTGCAAATTCAGACCGAAAGTTATAGAGAAGGTTCGGTGATGAACGAGCGACCATGATCATATTCCATTCGTTGAATTGGTGGCCAATAGTCAGTTGGAGATATTAATAAGCTTCATTCCAACTCCATGTGATATGTTGGGGTTACTTTGTCTCTGTTTCAAATCATGTTGAAGCAAACTTGGACAACTTGCGAGAAGCTCACCCAAACTCTTTAATTAATGTTATTTATTTACTATTTCATGTTGCAATGGCTTGAGAATATATGATTCTCAAACACATTTTTATTACCCATGCGTAATAGTTAAAGGTGGTCACACTTATATAAGGAAGTGTTTCATCTCTTATTAGAACAAGGAGATGACAAATATATGAAAACTAGTTAGAAAAACATGTGTGGTATTGATACAAATGAATAGTTCAACTAAGATTTTCCTTACAATTTCTCATTCCATGTTCTTACATTTCTAAAGTTACACATTGATGTGAGTAAGGGTTAAATATGTGAAGCTTCACCAGCGCATAACTCACAGGGTTCATCCATGCTCTGGGAGGTATGCACAGGGATATATAACTTATGTTTATTAGATAGTTTTCATTTGCATTATCATAGTTAGTTGAGTTATTTACTGTTTACTACAAATTTTTATTTTTATTTTGTTTTCTATAGACTGTTACATTGTTTTAAATCATGTTTAAATATTTTTTTTCTATAGATCATTATATGTATTTATTTCACAGCTGATAATCAATTGTTGTAAATCATTGCATGTGTCAACCAGATTACATGCTACAAAATGTGTAATTATTTTAAGAACATGCTTTCTTATTGTTTATTAATTGGGTTGGTTGTCATTGACGTCAACTCTTGAAGAACTTCCAGTAGCACAATGGTTTGGGTAATGGACCCAAGTTTGTTTTATGGATAATGGTATGTGTTTCAATATATTTTTGGGTAAGACTATTCGAGATGGATAGTACATGTCATTCCATTTCCAGTGGTATGTGGAACGTCACATAACTCCTCACGATTAGAGAGTTATAGCCATGTGAAGTTGGATAAAGGTTTGGGTAATGGACCCAAGTTTGTTTGATGGATAATGGTATGAGTTTTGATATATTTGCAGGTACGAATATTCTAGATGGATATTACATGTCATGCTATTTCCAGTGGTATGTGGAACGTCACATAACTCCTCACAGTTAGAGATTTATGGCCATATGAAGTTGGATAACCCTCCTGAGTCTACTAGAAGCCCCAAAAGTTCAAAGCAGTCAAAGTGGTTTAAGAGATTTTAGAAGGTAAATAATAAAGTGAAGTGATGAGTGTACTATAAGTCAAAGTGAATACAAAAGAAATTATTTAAATAATAAATTTAATGGATAAATTACTAAGTTGACAAGTGGTTAGAAGTGGGTTAATCCTAAAATAAGAAAAGTGGGTTAAGATGGTTAAAAGGTAACCTCTTGAGGAAGCTACATGAAAGTATAAATAAGAGGCAAGGATCTCTAATTTTAATCACACTTGAGTATATTGAATATCTACAGGTGACTGAGGTAACCAAAGGATATCTAAGTCGAATTTCATAGGGAAGGTGAAAAAAGGAAGGCCGAAATTCAAAGGAGGATAAATTCTTTTGATGATGATTTCTAAGGTATGTTATTTACAGGTCATCTCACCATTTTTGCAATAATGTTTTTTCTAGAATGATCCAGACCTTGAAATTTGAAGGCCATTGAGGAAACATATCCAAGTAGCAGTGATACAAATTTCAACTTGTGGGTCGTTGTATTTTCGGAGTTACACGCCAAGGAAAATAGGGTTTGTGGCTAGTCCTGAAACTAGTCTAAAATAAGCGTCTCAGGTAAAAACAACATAACTTCTTCATAAAACATCCACATTCAGTAAGACCAAATGTATTGGTTAGAGTACAGTCTGTATTATTCTATGTACAATTTCCAGATCCATACAACAAATATTTTGTGTGGGGCACGCTCTACAAGTTTTCTCTCTAGAATAAGCCGTAATTCAACAAGGTATGCCATTTTTGCTATAACTCCTTTTCTAAGAGGTTCCAAGTAGTGAAGTCTAAAGGAATTTCATAAAATAAACTGAAGAAAATTGTGTACCATTTTTAGATCTGTATTCATTACAATTACATAGTTGTGATTATTTCAAGTTAGGGTTGTTGACTAATCCAAAATTAGTCATGTGAGACTATAGTAAAGTTTGATGAAAATGTTAGTCTCTTGTTGTTAAAGTTAAGTAAGGTTTTTAGGTATGTGATCTTATACACCAAGTCTATTACAGAGTTACAAATCAGATATGGATGATGAAATTGATGAGGGCTTTTGGTTGAGGTACATGTTGGGTACATGGTTGAGACAATAGTTGATGAGTTGGCACATACATGAGGTGTATAGTTGATGATGTTGGTTCATCTTGATGAGTCATAGTTGATGATTAGTTGATACATGATTGGTACATACTTGGTACATGGTTGGAGGCACTTGTTAGTAGTATTTTTGACACATGGTTTATGGATGATGTAGCATACTTGTATTGGTATATTATTAGAAGCACATATTGATCTTGGTGAAGATTATGAGTTGTTGTGTTATTCTTGGTTGATGCACATCTTTGAGAGTTGTCTTGGTGATTGATCTTGGTGAGTAGATCTGATTTGGTTGATAAGATTGACTATACAGGTTAGTGTGATAGGTTGTTTGGACAGATTATTGTGACATGTTATTTGTACAGGTTTGGTGCATGGTTCATACACTTGTTCATGGTACAGGTTGAGGTACAGGTTGGTGCATGGTTGATGCACTTGTTTATGGTACAAGTTGATTACAAGTTGTTTAGTACATGTTGGTGCATTGTTGATTGCAGGTTGAGGTACAGGTTGATGCATGGTTGATGCATGATTCATGTTATTGGTATAGGTTGTTTTGTGTAGGTTGATTGGTACAGGTTTACATCAGTATATCTCACAGTGATAGTGTGACAATGGTTAAATCATTCTACTTCTACATCAGGGCGATTGGACAGAGAAAGGACAGGTGGTTGTAGTCACCTTCCAGTTGTAGCTGGAGAACATAGGGGTTCGTAGCCTCCTTCTGGTTGTAGCTAGAGAATTGGGGAGTTGGAGTTTCCCTCAGGCTGTATCCTGAGAAATTAGGGGGATGGAGCCTCCTTCCAGTTGTAGCTGGAAAACAAAGGAATTTGGTGATTCCAATGAATGTAATTCTTAAAGACATATAAGAAAAATCATTTTGTGGTTTTGTCCTGCTTTGGGTTTCCACATAAAAACACTGGTGTACTGTGTATGTGTATGATTTCTCATTTGTTTATTGATTATTTACTCTGCAACTATTGGATGATAATGCTACATTAATATAACACTTGCATATTGTGGTTAAAAATGATTGAATTTCTCTATTACTTATTCACCCCCCCCTCCCTCTTAGTAATCCAAAAATTTGTATAAGAGCGGGTTCCTTCAGGAAACAATTCAACCACTAGAAGAAGATCATAGATTATTCTGAGAATTGAGTACCATTGTTTAATGGTCAAAATGGTTTAAAGTATGAGATTTGGAGCATATTAAGGATGAACATATTTTTACAGGAACATGGGCATTATATTTGTTTATCAGTCATTATAGGATATGATAGTTCAAAAAGGGAAAAGACTACAACCAAGAAGGAATTGACGAAGAATAACAAAATAGCAATGGATTTCATCTGGGAAGGATTACCTAATATGGTAAGAGAAAAGGTTGGTAAATGTTCATCAACCAAAGAAATTTGCGATAAGTTGCATGACATATATTATTCACCCATCACAAATTTAGAAAATGATAAAGAATATGCAGGTACAGATCAAGAAGAAATATGTTAATTAACAGGTATGTTGTTTTTCTTTAATTGTAAAAAACATGGACATCTTGAAATAGAATTCCATGAAGGAAATGAGACAAAAAAACAAGTTGAAAAAGAAGATAATTATGAGGCAGAATTGATTAGTGCTTTAGATGAACTAAGACAAGAAAACAAGTCACTCAAGAAATAATTGATGAAACAAAAGGAAAGTGTTCACATTTTTTAAGAAGCCCAACAGGTCATCAAGAACTTAATAACTCATCTAGAAGAAGCCAGAAAGATCAAAGAAAATCTTGAATATCAAAAGCAATGTTTGGAAGAGAACATAGCAACACAGAAGGAAGAAGCAGAAATGAGAGAGAAGATATTGACAAATCATCTTAAGGAAAGAACTAATGATCTAAACCAACTTGAGTTAGGGTTTGGTCAAGAAGAGAAAGTACTTGAAGAATAAATA
>JASDQU010106859.1:53151-65733 GCA_032191745.1 Picea mariana | reverse complement strand
GGTAACCCCTTGAGGAAGCTACATGAAAGTATAAATAAGAGGCAAGGCTCTCTAATTTTAATCACACTTGAGAATATTGAATATCTACAGGTGACTGAGGTAACCAAAGGATATCTAAGCTGAATTTCATAGGGAAGGTGAAGAAAGGAAGGCTGAAATTCAAAGAAGGATAAATTCTTTTGATGATGATTTCTAAGGTATGTTATTTACAGGTCATCTCACCATTTTTGCAATAACGTTTTTTCTAGAATGATCCAGACCTTGACATTTGGAGGCCATTGAGGAAACATATCCAAGTAGCAGTGATACAAATTTCAACTTGTGGGTCGTTGTATTTTTGGAGTTACACGCCATGGAAAATAGGGTTTGTGGCTAGTCCTGAAACTAGTCTAAAATAAGTGTCTCAGGTAAAAACAACATAACGTCTTCATAAAAGATCCACATTCAGTAAGACCAAATGTATCGGTTAGAGTACAGTCTGTAGTATTCTATGTACAATTTTCAGATCCATACAACAAATATTTTGTGTGGGGCACGCTCTACATGTTCGCTCTCTAGAATAAGCCAGAATTCAACAAGGTATGCCATTTTTGCTATAACTCCTTTTATGAGAGGTTCCAAGTAGTGAAGTCTAAAGGAATTTCATAAAAGAAACTGAAGAAAATTGTGTACCATTTTTAGATTTGTATTCATTACAATTACATAGTTGTGATTATTTCAAGTTAGGGTTGTTGACTAATCCAAAATTAGTCATGTGAGACTATAGTAAAGTTTGATGAAAATGTTAGTCTCTTGTTGTTAAAGTTAAGGAAGGTTTGTAGGTATGTGATCTTATACACGAGGTCTATTACAGAGCTACAAATCAGATATGGATGTTGAAATTGATGAGGGCTTTTGGTTGAGGTACATGTTGGGTACATGGTTGAGACAATAGTTGATGAGTTGGCACATACATGAGGTGTATAGTTGATGATGTTAGTTCATCTTGATGAGTCATAGTTGATGATTAGTTGATACATGATTGGTACATACTTGGTACATGGTTGGAGGCACTTGTTAGTAGTATTTTTGACACATGGTTTATGGATGATGTAGCATACTTGTATTGGTATATTATTAGAAGCACATATTGATCCTGGTGAAGATTATGAGTTGTTATGTTATTCTTGGTTAATGCACATATTTGAGAGTTGTCTTGGTGAGTAGATCTGATTTGGTTGATAAGATTGATTATACAGGTTGGTGTGATAGGTTGTTTGGACAGATTATTGTGACGTGTTATTTGTACAGGTTTGGTGCATGGTTCATACACTTGTTCATGGTACAGGTTGAGGTATAGGTTGGTGCATGGTTGATGCAATTGTTTATGGTACAAGTTGATTACAAGTTGTTTGGTACAGGTTGGTGCATTGTTGATTACAGGTTGAGGTACAGGTTGATGCATGGTTGATGCATGATTCATGTTATTGGTACAGGTTGTTTTGTGCAAGTTGATTGGTACAGGTTTACAGTAGTATATCTCACAGTGATAGTGTGACAATGGTTAAATCATTCTACTTCTACATCATGGTGATTGGACGAGGCAATGATAGGTGGTTGTAGTCACCTTCCGGTTGTAGCTGGAGAACATAGGGATTCGTAGCCTCCTTCTGGTTGTAGCTAGAGAATTGGGGAGTTGGAGCTTCCCTCAGGCTGTATCCTGAGAAATTAGGGGGATGGAGCCTCCTTCCAGTTGCAGTTGGAAAACAAAGGAATTTGGTGATTCCAGTGAATGTAATTCTTAAAGACATATACGAAAAATCATTTTGTGGTTTTGTCCTGTTTTGGTTTTCCACATAAAAACACTGGTGTACTGTGTATGTGTATGATTTCTCATTTGTTTATTGTTTATTTACTCTGGAACTATTGGATGATAATGCTACATTAATATAACACTTTCATATTGTGGTTAAAAATGATTGAATTTCTCTATTACTTATTCACCCCGCCCTCCCTCTTAGTAATCCAAAAATTTGTATAAGAGCGGGTTCCTTCAGGAAACAATTTAACCACTGGAAGAAGATCATAGATTATTCTAAGAATGGAGTACCATTGTTTAATGGTGAAAATGGTTTAAAGTATGAGATTTGGAGCATAAGGATGAATGTATTTTTACAGGAATAGGGGCATTATATTTATTTATCAGTCGTTATAGGATATGATAGTTCAAAAAGGGAAAAGACTGCAACCAAGAAGGAATTGAAGAAGAATAACAAAATAGCAATGGATTTCATCTGGGAAGGATTACCTAATATGGTAAGAGAAAAGGTTGGTAAATGTTCATCAACCAAAGAAATTTGGGATAAGTTGCATGACATATATTCTTCACCCATCACAAATTCAGAAAATGACAAAGAAGATGCAGGTACAGATCAAGAAGAAATATGTTCACCATGTCAAACAAATTCGGAAGATGAAGAGTACATAATTAATAGGTATGTTGTTTTTCTTTAATTGTGAAAAACATGGACATCTTGAAATAGAATGCCATGAAGGAAATGAGACAAAAAAACAAATTGAAAAAGAAGATAATTGTGAGGCAGAATTGATTAGTGCTTTAGATGAATTAAGACAAGAAAACAAGTCACTCAAGAAATAATTGATGAAACAAAAGGAAAGTGTTCACATTTCTTAAGAAGCCCAACAGGTCATCGAGAACTTAATAACTCAGCTATAAGAAGCCAGAAAGATTGAAGAAAATCTTGAATATCAAAAGCAGTGTTTGGAAGACAACATAGCAACACAGAAGGAAGAAGCAGAAATGAGAGAGAAGATATTGACAGATCATCTTAAGGAAAGAACTAATGATCTAAACCAACTTGAGTTAGAGTTTGGTCAAGAAGATAAAGTACTTGAAGAATAAATAATCACATTAAAAATTCATCTTGAAGAAGCGAAGAGAACAAAAAAATTCACGAAGTCTCAGATACTAAAGAAAAAAGAAGAGGTTGAGAAGCTTGAAGAAGAAGTTGTCACATTGAGAAGTAAAATCGTCAAGCTCAAAAAGAACATTGAAGAGACACAAACATCCACATCAGTTACAGAGAATGAAGAGAAGCACTCTAGGTTGCTAGAAAAGAAGAATGAAGAAAATATAAAGAGTTATGCAAAAGTACTCAAAGGAAGGAATCATGGTCAACCAAAATTTAAGAAAACTATTGAAGATACATCTTCAAGAAGACCATCTATGTTCAATCCACAAAGAAGATTCAATCATGATCATGACTAGTCAAGGAAGAAATTCAGAAGGACTACACCACAAAGAAGATCATTCACTTCCAGGTATGCAAATTTATTTTATGCTCATTGTTTTTATTGTACTAATTTTGGAAATAAGTTTGCAGATTGTAGGGATTATAAAAGAAGTGTTCAAGAAAGAAGTGCCTATGTGGTCGCACGTAATATTGAGTGTTACAAATTTCATAACTATAGAAACACAGCCAGTTATTGTAGAATCATGATCGATACTTCCATGAAATAAAACACCGATATCAGATATAAGAAAGTATGGATAAGAAAATAGGAAGAACATGTGAACAAAGACCAGGTACTAGAGATCACAAGATTGGAAATAAAACGAGATGAAGAAAATTCTACATAGAAAAAGAAATATGGCAGATACATAAAGGTTTGGAAACTAACTGAAAGAAATGAAGGACAGGTAAATAAGGAATAGTTTCAAGAGATTGTACTTTCAGGGATTGTAGTGAAAGATGAATACACAAACAAAAAGAAAGAATTCATAGCTCAGAGAGATAATGAATCTACCAATGAAGATGATGATGAATACACATCAGAGCAGGAATTATTCTGAGCCATACAGCTTAGAGACTCCCAGGAAATATGAATTTTAGACAGGGGAAGTCTATGTGATAGAAGTGATAGAACAAAGAACCATCCTTCGAGCAGCTTGTATAGTTTGACAAGACAAATTCAGAGCAGTCAGTTAGCAGAAGTACAGTTTGATAGATTAATCAAGACTTCATGATAGTATAGTGATAAATGGGTCAACATCATGGAAAATTACACAAGTAGAGTCTTGGACAATATGGAAAGAGATGGATTTGTAAGAACACCTGGCAGGTTTGGACAGATATCTGACAGTGGATGAGAGCATGGATTCATAGATTGGTTCAGAGAGTGGTTCATAGAAAAAGGAACATTATCATAATGGATGATAATTACACATGAAATGGTTTGAACAATGCTAATGGATTCCAAATTGATAGATATTATTTGGACACATGTAGTGCATACATCAGTTCACATTCAAAACAAAGTAATTCTCAGAAACAATAATGACAAAACTCCCTATGAACTATGGAAAGGAAGTGCATAAAAAAACCTCTACATCAAGGTAACTGAAGGTCGTATTTTATTAATTGAAATTTGTGTTGATGATATTGTTTTGGAAGTACTAATGACAAGTTAAACTAGAAAATTGCAAAGGATATGTAGAATGAATTTGAAATGTCATTACTTGGAGAAATATCTTTATTTTTGGGTCTTCAGATATGTTAAAGCAACCAGGGAATTTTTATTTCTCAAACTAAGTATATCAGAGAAATACTAAAGAGGTTCAAAATGGAATATTGCAAACAAGTTACCACTCCTATGAAAACCAGTTGCAAGTTGAGAAAAGATGATGATTCAAATTCTACAGACCAGAGGAAATACAGGTCAATGATTGGTAGATTACTATATGTGGCAACATCCAGACAAGATGTAATGCAGGCAGTTGGACAGGTGGCATGATTTCAAGCAACACCAAAGGAATCACATGCATTATCCATAAAGAGGATTTCCATATATCTCAAAGGAATAGACGAGTTTGTATTATGGTATCCAAAAGGAAAGGATCTATCACTTATTATCTACACAGATGCAGATTGCAAAGGTTGCATTGATGACCGACAAAGCACCAGTGGAGCAACGTTCTACTTGGGTGAGTGTTTAGTATCATGGCTAAGAAAGAAACAATCATCAATATCCTTATCTACAATCGAGGTAGAGTATATTGCAACATCAAGATGTTGTACACAAGTTCTATGGATGAAACAAACTCTGACAAATATACAGGTTGAGTATGATGATCACATTCCAATATATTGTGATAATACAAGCGCCATCAATATATCAAAGAAGCCAGTGATGCATGCCAAGATGAAGCACACTCCAATCAAGTATCACTTTCTACATGAACAAGTTGTAGAGAAGAACATCAGATTTGAATATGTGGGAACAAAAGAACAAGTGGAATACATCTTTACAAAACCACTTCCATGAGAAGCCTTTGAGTATATTCACCAGAGACTACTCCAAAATGAATTCTTTTGAATGCTTATCTTATATGTCTTAGATTTACATGAGGACGCACCATAAAGAAGAAAATTCAAGTTGGAAGATCAGTTTCAGGAAGAGTTAAGTTAGGGGGAGTATCCCCAAGGAAAGTTCAGTTAGGGGGAGCAACCCCAGATGGAAAGATACATTTTCCATTGATGACAAAGGGGGAGAGATTTATAATATGCAAAGGTAAATGAAAAGGTAAAGGTAAAGGGGGAGCATGAGTGACATGAATTTAGTATTGCATTAGAGTGTTCCCATCAATTCGAAAGGGGGAGATTGTTGATTAATTGGGTTGGTTTTCATTGATGTCAACCCTTGAAGAAAGTCGGGTAGCGAATTCTAGTAGCATAATGGTTTGGGTAATGGACCCAAGTTTGTTTTATGGATAATTGTATGAGTTTTGATATATTTGTAGGTAAGAATATTTTATATGGATAGTACATGCCATTCCATTTTTGGTGGTATGTGGAACGTCACATAACTCCTCGCGTTTAGAGGGTTATGGCCATGTGAAGTTGGATAATGGACCCAAGTTTGTTTGATGGATAATGGTATACGTTTTGATATATTTACAGGTAAGAATATTCTATATGTATAATACATGTCATTCCATTTCTAGTGGTATGTGGAATGCCACATAACTTCTCACGGTTAGAGAGTTATGGCCATGTGAAGTTGGAGAATCCTCATGAGTCATCTAGAAGCCCCAAAAGGTCAAAGTAGTCAAAGTGGTTTAAGAGATTTTAGAAAGTAAATAATAATGTGAAGTGACAAGTGTACTATAAGTCAAACTAAATGAAAAATAAATTAGTGAAATAAATAAAGTTAATGGAGAAATTACTAAGTTGACAAGTGGTTAGAAGTGGGTTAACCCTAAAATAAGGAAAGTGGGTTAAGATGGTTAAAAGGTAACCCCTTGAGGAAGCTACATGAAAATATAAATAATAGGCAAGGCTCTCTCATTTTAATCACACCTGATCATATTGAATATATACAGGTGACTGACGTAACCAAAGGATATCTAAGTCAACTTTCAGAGGGAAGGTGAAGAAAAGAAGGTCGAATTTCAAGGGAGGATAAATTCTTTTGATAATACTTTCTAAGGTATATTATTTACAGGTCATCTCACCATTTTCACAACAATGTTTTTTATAGAATGATTCAGACCTTGAAATTGGGAGGTCATTGAGGAAACATATCGAGGTAGCAGTGATACAAATTTCAGCTTGTGGGTTGTTGTATTTTTGGAGTTACACGTCATGGAAAATAGGGTATTGTTGAAAGGCGTAAATGACACACTATCAACTGGAAAGTTAGATCCAGACCAGGGTTGTCTAATTAACCCAAGTCGTTTGGTATGATCTGAACCGATAGGTCTAATTGCTCCGTTAGCCAACTAAAGTCCTAAAAGAAGTAAAAAAATAAACTAATCTAAAGCAATGATTCTAACAAATGATATATTACTTACTAATGTTTATTAAAAAGAAACGTGAATATACAAATGATTATAAAAAATATATATACAGTTTACAAGGTTTACTTTAAATCTTGCAAAAACGAATGTTCATAATAATGTTTCAAAGTAAGATCAAGTAAGGACATAAATCTTTTTTTTTTTTTTAATGTTTAAAGATTTTAAACTAATAAATACTAAGCAAACACAATTGAAATAATGACACAAAAATAGTCAAATCTAATTAATGAAATCATCGTCTCATTCATATATAAACAAATCTGAATAAAAGAAAGCAATGCACCTACTAACCTCTCACAGATTAGCAATACTAAGCTAAATTCATCTCTCTGTATTTGTATGAGCTCCTCTTAACCTGTGTCAAGTGCAAACCTATGACAAAAACAAATATAATACTTCATGAATAAATTCAAGGAAGTGTTTCATATTCTAGAGCGAGTTTATAATGACATAAAGACAAAAAATTATATATCTTGTGACCTTGAAATGTCCAATAACTGAAAATCAAAGAAATTCCAATTCTCAGAAATGGTGTTACCAACTATCTAGCATCAGATGTGAACTTAAAATAATTTAATAAATGATCAGTCACAGATATAAACTAAACCAAAAGATAATGAATAATATAAAGAAAAACATGATATAAAACATTATCTATAGAACTGACTAAAGCTAATTCAACACATATAACATTTCACATCAAGAAATTACATGAGAAGACAATGAAAAAACACTGCAAATTCTACACAGGATAAAATCCAAAGAGTAAACTTTTTTTCTCATATAGTTTCAATAGAATATGTTCATCATATGGTCCAGGAAGGACTTTTGGGATAATAGACTCTTAAAGATTGAAAAAATTAATATATAAATGATAACAATTAACCATATATTGATAAAATAGACTAAAGCTAATTTAAATCAATAAATTATTCAAATAATATGAAGATATAATGAAAATAAAACCATTTTACTCACAGGACAAAAACCATTAAGCAACCTGAAATTCCATATTTTTTTTTTAAAATACTTGTCCATTCTCTCAAATATTCCAACCATCTATTACTCCATTTGAAAAGAAAAAAGTTTACAAAAGAAATAATATACAAAAAAGAAAGGATAAAAATTCTCCCCTCAATTTCTTGGACCCTCTAGCTCTTAACGTTCTCATATATTTATACAATGAAAGAACAATCTAGGCGTCACTAATAATTTCCACCACCTGAAATTTATCTC
Organism: Picea mariana; assembly: GCA_032191745.1. Lineage (NCBI taxonomy): Eukaryota > Viridiplantae > Streptophyta > Pinopsida > Pinales > Pinaceae > Picea > Picea mariana. Next base: position 57,638 of record JASDQU010106859.1, on the reverse strand, counting down.
GTAAAGAGACACAAATATCTCTCAAATCGTGCATTTGTTTGGGAAAATCCTCGCGTGTAAACTAAATGGGTCCATTCCGGAGATGGGTTTTCAATTGTTTCGTTAAATTCCTTATAGTTTGGTTGAAACAAATCCTGTAAAATCGTCTGTTTGTTGTTGAACGCATTTCCAAATCTTATCTGTTGTTGTTCATAATTTATTTGCAGCAATCCAATATTATTTTTGGATCAATTATCTTGAACATGTTTAGATAATAAAATCAAGACATGATCAGTTCCGTACCAAATAATTGATAATAGAAACTTTTGAAACAAAAAGAAACCTGAATTAATAACTTATGAATTGTGAATAAAACAAAATCTAGAACAATAAAATCAAAAATGAATTTAAACTAACTATAAGTTCTAAAGAAATTTATATTTTCCTTTCAAATATGATCTTAAAATTCTAGAAGCTTCAAGTTGATGGAGAGGAGAAAAATATTAAGTTTGGGTTTTCACAAAATCAAACAAATGATAGATAATTCTTTTTTTTTATTCTTTTATTTTTATTTTGAAATGAGATGCAAACTAACAAAATAATTTAATTAATTAAACCTACCAAATGATTTTGTGAAAATGATTGTTAATGAGGAAAAGACAAAAACATAATCATAATTTAGACAAAAGTAAAAGGTGATAAAAATTAATGTTTTCGTTCAAATTAATATTTTTATGTTCGTCTCTCCCTCATTCGAATTTGATCACATGTGAACAAATGTCGTAGAAAAGATGTGTCATAATAAAAACTCTCAAATTATGAAGCTCGTCCATCAACATTAAAACTCTGTAGAAAGCGAAACAAAATGGCATTTAAATTTCATGAAATTCAAACCAAACCAAACAAAAGAATATAAAATCAAACCAACCTCGAAACAAAGAAAATCAATACCAATCCAATCAATTCAAAGGGAAACAAACAAAGAATCCAAGTAAAATTTTGAGGGACCCTATATTTTGATTAAAGAAAAAGAAGGGAGTTGTTGGGGCCCAACAAATGGCGACTTACTGGGTGAAGAAGTTATCTCTAACCTATTAAACTTTCATCACAGGGAAGAAGAATAAGACTTGGATATAATTTTAAGTTGCTTTGAATCAAATCCATTTTAATATTACACAATGTTAAGACTAGCTCAGATTTATAGAAAAATATCAGAAAAGAAGAAAAGAATGCTTTTACAGAGGATAATAACCTGAAGTTGTGTTTTAATCAAAGAATCATGATGTTTATAAAAGGACTTCAATACCGTTGACAGAGACACTACTTCCAGCAGACGTCCATAGCCTCGGCAGGGATGTCATTTAACTCACTCAAATGCTTTAATCTCATCCAATAGTTGTATCCACATGATGTATACTTCCATAAAAGTTAATTTAAAAGAATATACCTTCTACCTCTCAACCCAACATTGTTTCGTTGCTAGCAGGCCTATTCAGTACCCCAAAGAAGTTGTCTTGGTATCATGTGTGCATTTACCCGCTGCCAGCGAGCCTTCTCAGTACCCCGACAGGTTTACACACACTTCCCACACTTAAGTGCTTCCAACCCTCTTATGAAATTTTTAAATAATAATACAATTATAGATTTATTGATGACAAAGAGAGTGGGGTGATATTGGAGGTTAATTGCAATACAAGTGAACAATTGATCATTTTTTTCTTTTTCTTTCTTTCGAAACTGGAAGTTTTATCATGGTTTAGAGATTTAAGATTTCATTTAAGAAATCATCTAGAGAATGGGGAAGCACTTAAAAGTTATTCCTTAAGAATATGGATGGTGTAAAAAGTATAAGGATAATCGTAATTCCCAAAGATCTTGACACATTTTAGGGGTAATACTCTGACAAAGACCGTTTAGGATTTCACAGTACTCAACTGAATTACAAATCAATTATCTGAGTTGAACCTTAACATCAGAAACTGTTTGAACTGTTTCAAATTCCTTTCAAAAACATAAGTCTTGAAATGAATGCTTCCTTAGATAATCACTCTTTGATCAGAAATATAATTATTCAAAAAGATAGACAAGAAGAAAGTTCAATCAAAGAAAGAAAAACAAAAAACAAACACACAACCAACTGAATCAGATTTTATGAATGGGATTCAAAATGAGAAGTATATCAAAACAAATAAAATTGAAATAGCAAAAGCACACTTTCAGAAACAATTTTGGCCAAAGATAAACCCGATCTTTGGGATCTACTAGCATCCCACTGTAAATAAAGGAATAACTAAATCATATAAAATTTGATGTGCGAGTAAGTTCTTTTCTTAATATAGTGATGCATAAGATGTTACTTTGACCAAGCATTATTATTAAAAATAAAAGAGATTAAAAGAAAATAGAAAAATATTTACTAATACGAGTACAGTCCTACTTGTGGCACCTTGGGTCAGGGTTGAATTTATAATTCAAATTTTCTTATCTATTTACTTTCCATTTAAAATTTTCATGATGGTACTGTGTTTTTGAAAAGAAATATTCAACAAAAATAAGAGAGAAAAAGATTTAAAGTGGACTTCCCTGACAACATTCATATTATGGTTCTCTTGGTGTGTCCACTTGTGTTCATAAATGAATTATTACAAAGAAAAAAATTTATACATAAAACTAAAGGAAACATACTCTTAAACCTACTCTAAACTACTAAAAAACACTAAGTAAAATCGTATTTCCAGTGCAGCCACAAGAGCATCTTCAATCATGCAAGGCATAGAAAATTGAAAATTAGAATAAAAGAATGTAGTATTTGTAGATACAAAATAAATATGTCATGCTTACCTCTTATATATTATTTTAAAAACAAAACAAGCTTGACCTTACCATTTTTTTGAAACTTCTTGGTATATGAATCCTCCAACCATTCAGCGATCTTGTCGTGATATGGGTCATAATGCCATGGAATAGTGTAAGTAAGTTTAGAAAACTTGTCAATATTATGGGGACCTGACATAACCATCAACCAAGGCCGAAGTGCCCCATCCTCTTGACAATTCTCCAAGTGTTCATCCATTTCTTTACATGGAGGATCTAAAAAATTCATGTCATGCTTACTTCCTATATATTTAGGTATAAACAAAGAAGGCACAACTTTATCTTTATTATGAATATTTTTTAAACACAAATCTTCAATCCATTCTAAGATATTGTCATAAAAATTAGGATGCAAAATATGAATTTGATGAAATGGATATATCAATGGGGAACACATCATAAAAGGATTCATGACATCAGTTAGATTATTGGTTTGAACAATTCCTTTGATTAGATTGATTATTTCAAAATGTGAAGCATAAACATTAAAATTCGAACTAATCAAAGAAAGAATATGCAATGTAGAATATTTGATCTCCATAAGAATGAGTGCATTGTATTTTTCAAAAATAAATCGTGTGAAATCATCTTGAAACATGTCATTTTCCATGCGAGTGATGAAAGTGAAACAACATCAAATCTGACTTCATAAATGTTATGTTTGGAATTAATTTCACCAAATCTTGGTATTTCGAAAAGATCTGATTGTGACGGAAAAGAGTAAGATACCATGGGTAAAGTATCATGTCCACCAGAATCTAAGAAGAGATCAGGGTATAAAGAGTAAAAGGAATCAAAAATTAACACATGAAAATAATCTCTTGAGCTATGATATTTAGCAATGGTATTCTCAAAACATTCTTCTTCACTTTCCTTAAAACTTTCACTTTGTTTTGGTGATAAATTCTTCAACATAATATGATCATCTAAATTTGTCTCTTGTATGATAGATAATTCAAAACTTTCATGACAAACATCTAATCTTTCCTGTGGATAAGGTATGATTTGTGGGTGAAGGTTTAAGGTTTCTTCTTCCAATTGCAGATCTACATCTCTAATCAATTTCATTGGAATTTTAGAATGCTTAAGATCATTTTCATCACCTAAGTGTTCTTCAATAACTGAATTTAAGTACTGATTAGAACAACAGTTAGAAGAATATGGACATTCACCTTGACCCAACATCAAATCTTCTTCCACGATGGTCGAGGACTGAGTATACAATGATTCAAAGGAAAAACCAATTTGATTGTCAATAAGAACCTTTTCAATAGGTTCTACCCCCCTTTCTTGTTCAAAATTTTCGGATGGATTCCTCTCATCCTGCGAAAAAAATTATTCTAACAATTAAGTGATAGGATTTGTAACCAATTCATCATTCATGATTGAATACGACTGAATGAAAGGGATGCAAGCATCATAGAGGATATTTAGTACAAATGACATGTCATCAAGATTAAATTTATAGAGAACATGATGGATTCTTGTTGAAAATCCTTCTAGAGATGAATTGTCATTGATTAGTAAAGTCTAAAAGTCTTCACATAATTGATTGTAATCATAGTTTTCAAAAGCATCTAAAAATTCATCTACAAACTGAAACCAGTCAATAATGTGAAATGTTGGAAAAGACT
>JASDQU010106859.1:12832-24465 GCA_032191745.1 Picea mariana | reverse complement strand
TCAAAACAAACAAAATTGAAATAGCAAAAGCACACTTTCAGAAACAATTTTGGCCAAAGATAAACCCGATCTTTGGGATCTACTAGCATCCCACTGTAAATAAAGGAATAACTAAATCATATAAGATCTCATGTGCGAGTAAGTTCTTTTCTTAAGATAGTGATGCATAAGATGTTACTTTGACCAAGCATTATTATTAAAAATAAAAGAGATTAAAAGAAAATAGAAAAATATTTACTAATACGAGTGCAGTCCTACTCATGGTACCTTGGGTCAGGGTTGAATTGATAGTTCAAATTTACTTATCTATTTACTTTCCATTTAAAATTTTCATGATGATACTGCGTTTTTGAAAAGAAATATTCAACGAAAATAAGAGAGAAAAAGATTTAAAGTGGACTTCCCTGACAACATTCATATTATACTTCTCTTGGTGTGTCCACTTGTGTTCATAAATGAATTATTACAAAGAAAAACATTGAGACATAAAACTAAAGGAAACCTACTCTTAAACCTACTCTAAACTACTAAAAAATGCTAAGTAAAATCGTATTTCCAGTGCAGCCACAAGAGCATCTTCAATCATGCAAGGCATAGAAAATCGAAAATTAGAATAAAAGAATGTAGTATTTGTAGATACAAAATAAATATGTCATGCTTACCTCTTATATATTATTTTAAAAACAAAACAAGCACGACCTTACCATTTTTTTGAAACTTCTTGGTGTATGAATCCTCCAACCATTCATCGATCTTGTCGTGATATGGGTCATAATGGCATGGAAGAGTGTAAGTAAGTTTATAAAACATGTCAATATTATGGGGACCTGACATAACCATCAACCAAGGCCGAAGTGCCCCATCCTATTGACAATTCTCCAAGTGTTCATCCATTTCTTTACATGGAGGATCTAAAAAATTCATGTCATGCTTACTTCCTATATATTTAGGTATAAACAAAGAAATCACAACTTTATCTTTATTATGAATATTTTTTAAACACGAATCTTCAATCCATTCTAAGATCCTGTCATAAAAATTAGGATGCAAACTATGATTTCAATGAAATGGATATATCAATGGGGAACACATCATAAGAGGATTCATTACATCAGTTAGATTATTGGTTTGAACAATTCCTTTGATTAGATTGATTGTTTCAAAATGTGAAGCATAAACATTAAAATTCGAACTAATCAAAGAACGAATATGCAATGTAGAATATTTGATCTCCATAAGAATGAGTGCATTGTATTTTTCAAAAATAAATCGTGTGAAATCATCTTGAAACATGTCATTTTTCCATGCAAGTGATGAAAGTGAAACAACATCAAATCTGACTTCATAAATGTTATGTTTGGAATTAATTTCACCAAATCTTGGCATATCGAAAAGATCTGATTGTGACGGAAAAGAGTAAGATACCATGGGTAAAGTATCATGTCCACCAGAATCTAAGAAGAGATCAGGGTATAAAGAGTAAAAGGAATCATAAATTAACACATGAAAATAATCTCTTGAGCTATGATATTTAGCAATGGTATTCTCAAAACATTCTTCTGCACTTTCCTTAAAACTTTCACTTTGTTTTGGTGATAAATTCTTCAAAATAATATGATCATCTAAATTTGTCTCCTGTATGATAGATAATTCAAAACTTTCATGACAAACATCTAATCTTTCCTGTGGATAAGGTATGATTTGTGGGTGAAGGTTTAAGGTTTCTTCTTCCAATTGCAAATCTACATCTCTAATCAGTTTCATTGGAATTTTAGAATGCTTAAGATCATTTTCATCACCTAAATGTTCTTCAATAACTGAATTTAAGTACTGATTAGAACAACAGTTAGAATAATATGGACATTCACCTTGACCCAACATCAAATCTTCTTCCACGATGGTCGAGGACTGGGTATACAATGATTCAGAGGAAAAACCAATTTGATTGTCAGTAAGAACCTTTTCAATAGGTTCTACCCCCCTTTCTTGTTCAAAATTTTCAGATGGATTCCTCTCATCCTGCGAAAAAACTTATTCTCACAATTGAGTGATAGGATTTGTAACCAATTCATCATTCACGATTGAATACGACTGAATGAAAGGGATGTAAGCGTCATAGAGGATATTTAGTACAAATGACATGTCATCAAGATTAAATTTACAGATAACATGATGGATTCTTGTTGAAAATCCTTCTGGAGATGAATTGTCATTGATTAGTAAAGTCTAAAATTATTCACATAATTGATTGTAATCATAGTTTTCAAAAGCATCTAAAAATTCATCTACAAACTGAAACCAATCAATAATGTGATATGTTGGAAAAGAACCAAACCAATGTTTAATCCAACCCCTGAAAGTAAAAGCGAATAATCTACATAAAACCTTTAAATCATAAATATCATGCTTGATGCAGTTACACCAAAACTTGTTAAGATGGTCTTTTGCAGACACATTCCCCCCACCATCAAAGTTGAGTTTGGACAAGCGAGAGACTATCTCATTGGAAATATAGGGTAATGATAAGTGGAAAGCATGTTCCAACATAGTGATTTGGGGAGCCATGGGGAATTAATAATATTCGAAATAAAGACTCCCGCAAGGCCATCTTGTCAGTCTCGCTTGCCTTCTAGTGCATTTCAAGATGACACAAAAGAAGAATTTATAAATCTGGAATTATGACAGGTTGAGGGGTAAAACGTTTAATCATTAAATTTACCTCGGCCCTCCTTCTAGCACCATTTGTTGATGGGTGTAAATGACACACCGTCAACTGGAAGGTTAGATTCAGACCAAGGTTGTCTAATTAACCCAAGTCGTTTGGTATGATCTAACCCGACGGGTTTAATGGCTCTGTTAAGCAACTAAATTCCTAAAAACAGTAAAATAAATAAACTAATCTAAATCTATGATTCTAACAAATGATATATTACTTATTAATGTTTATTAAAAAGAAATGTGAATATACAAATGATTATAAACAATCTATATACAATTTACAAGGTTTACTTGAAATCTTGTGAAAATGAATGTTCATAATAATGTTTCAAAATAAGATAAAGTAAGAACATAAATCTTTTTGTTTTTTTTAATGTTTAAATATTTTAAACTACTAAATACTAAGAAAATACAATTGAAACAATAACACAGAAATAGTCAAAGCTAATTAATGCAATCATCGTCTCATTCATATATAAACAAATCTGAATAAAAGAAAGTAATGCACCTACTAACCTCTCACTGATCAACAATACTAAATTAAATTCATCTATATGTATGTGTATGAGCTCCTCTTAACCTGTGTCAAGTGTAAACCTATGACAAAAGAAAGCATAAAACTTCCTAAAGAAATTCAAGGAAGTGTTTCATATTCTGGAACGAGTTTATAACGATAGAAGGACAAATAATTATATATCTTGTGACCTTGAAATGTCCAATAACTGAAAATAAAAAAAATTCCAATTCTCAGGAATGGTGTTACCAACTATCTAGTATCAGATGTAAAGTTAAAATACTTGAATAGATGATCAATCACAGATATAAACTAAACCAAAAGATAATGAATAACATAAAGAAAAGCATGATATAAAATATTATGTGCAGAAATGACTAAAGCTAATTCGACACAGATAACATTTCACATCAAGAAATTACATGAGAAGACAATGAAAAAACACTGCAAAGTCTACAGAGGACAAAATCCAAAGAGTAAATTGTTTTCTCATATAGTTTCAACAAAATATGTTCATCATATGGTCAAGGAAGAACTTTTGGGATAATAGACTCTTAAAGATTGAAAAAAATAATATATAAATGATAGCAATTAACCATGTATTGATAAAACATACTAAAGTTAATTTAAATCAATGCATAATCAATTATTCAAAGAATATGAAGATATTATAATGAAAATAAAACCATTTTACTCACAGGACAAAAGCCATTAAGCAACTTGGAATTCTATATTTGTTTTTGAAAATACTTGTCCATTCTCCCAAATATTCCAACCATTCGTTACTCCATTTGAAAAGAAAAAAGTTTACAAAAGAAATAATATACAAAAGATAAAGGATAAAAATCCTCCTCTCAATTTCTTGGCCCCTCTGGCCCTGAAATTTCTCATATATTTATACAATGAATGAACAGTCTGGGCGTCACTAATAATTTCTGCCACCTATAATTTTCCTCGTAAAGAGACACAAATATCTTTCAAATCGTGCATTTGTTTGGGAAAATTCTCGCGTGTAAGCTAAATGGGTCCATTCTGGAGATGGATTTTCAACTATTTCTTCAAATTCCTTATGGTTTGGCTGAAACAGTCTCACAAAACCGTCTGTCTATTCTTGAACGCATTTCTGAATCTTATTTGTTGTTGTTCATAATTTATTTGCAGCAATCCAATATTATTTTTGGATCAATTATCTTGAATGTATTTAGATAATAAAATCAAACCATGATCATATCCATAACAAATAACGGATAATAGAAACATGTGAAACAAAAAGAAACCTAAATTAATAACCTAAAAATTGTGAATAAAACAAAATCTAGAACAATAAAATCAAAAATGAATTTAAACTAACTATAAGTTCTAAAGAAACATTGTTTATATTTTCTTTTCAAATATGATCTTAAAATTCTAGAAGCTTCAAGTTGATGGAGAGGAGAAAAATATTGATTTTGTGTTTTCACAAAATCAAACAAATGATACATAATTCTTTTTTATTATTCTTTTATTTTTATTTTGAAATGAGATGCAAACTAACAAAATAATTTAATTAATTAAACCTACCAAATGATTTTGTGAAAATGATTGTTATTGAGCAAAAGACGAAAACATAATCATAATTTAGACGAAAGTAAAAGTTGATAAAAATTAAGGTTTTCGTTTAAATTAATATTTCTATGTTTGTCTCTCCCTCATTTAAATTTGATCCCATGTGAACAAATGTCATAGAAAAGATGTGTCGTAATAAAAACTCTCAAATTATGAAGCTTTTCTATCAACATTAAAACTCTGTAGAAAGCGAAATGAAATGGGATTTAAATTTCATGAAATTCAAACCAAACAAAAGAAAAGAATCTAAAATCAAACCAACCTCGAAACAAAGAAAACCAATACCAATCCAATCAAGTCAAAGGGAAACAAACCAAGAATCCAAGTAAAATTATGAGGGACCCTAGATTTTGATTAAAGAAAAAGAAGGGGGTTGTTGGGGCCCAACAGGTATGTGGTTAGTCCTAAAACTAGTCTAAAATAGGTGTTTCATGTAAAAATGTCATAACTTCTTCATAAGAGATCCAAATTCAGTAAGAAAAAATGTATTGGTTAGAATACCGTCTTTAGTATTATGTGTACAATTTTCAGATCCATACAACAAATATTCTGTGCGGGGCACGCTCTACAAGTTATCTCTCTAGAATAAGCCAAAATTCAACAAGGTATGTCATTCTTTCTATAACTCCTTTTCTGAGAGGTTCCAAGTAGTGAAGTCTGGAGGAATTGCATAAATGACACTGAAGAACATTGCATACCATTTTTAGATCTTTATTCATTACAGGTACATATTTATGATTATTTCAAGTTCGGGTTGTTGACTAATACAAACATAGTCATGTGAGACTAAAGTAAAGTTTGATGAAAATGCTAGTCTCTCATTGTTAAAGTTAAGGAAGGTTTGCAGGTATGTGATCTTATACACTAGGTCTATTACAGAGTTACAAATCATATTTGGATGATGAAATTGATGAGAGACTTTGGTTGAGGTACAAGTTGGGTACATGGTTGAGACAAGTAGTTGATGAGTTGGAACATACATGAAGTGTATAGTTGATGATGTTGGCACATATTGATAAGTCATAGTTGATGAGTAGTTGATACATGATTGGTACATACTTGGTACATGGTTGGAGGCACTTGTTAGTAGTATTGTTGATACATGGTTTATGGATGATGTAACATACTTGTATTGATATACTATTAGAAGAACATATTGATCTTGCTGATGATTATGAGTTGTTATGTTATTCTTGGTTGATGCACATATTTGAGATTTGTCTTGGTGATTAGATCTGATTTGGTTGATAAGATTGTTGAGACAGGTTATTGTGATAGGTTGTTTGGACAGGTTGTTGTGACATGTTATTTGTATAGTTTTGGTGCATGGTTGATGCACTTGTTCATGGTACAGGTTGATATACATGTTGGTGCATGGTTGATACACTTGTTTATGGTATAGGTTGATTACAGGTTGTTTGGTACAGGTTGGTGCATGGTTGACGCATTTTTTTATGGTATAGGTTGATTACAAGTTGAGGTACAAGTTGATGCATGGTTCAGGTTATTGGTATAGGTTGTTTGGTGCAGGTTGATTGGTATAGGTTTACAACAGTATCTCACAATGATAGTGTGACAGTGGTTCCATCATTCTACTTCTACGTTAGGGCAGTTGGATGGGGTAATGATAGGTCGTTGTAGACACCTTCTAGTTGTAGCCAGAGAACATAGGGGGTCATAGCCTTCTTTTGGTTGTAGCCAGATAATTGGGGAGTTGGAGCTTCCCTCAGGTTGTAGCCTGAAAAATTAGGGGTTTGGATCCTCGATTCCTCCTTCTAGTTGCAATTGGAAAACAAAGGAAGTTGGTGATTCCAATGAATGTAATTCTTAAAGACATATAAGAAAAAACATTATGTGGTTTTCTCCCGCTTTGGGTTTCCACGTAAAAACACTGGTGTACTGTGTATGTGTATGATTGCTCATTTTTTCATTGCTTATTTACTTTTCAAATATTGGATGATAATGCTACATTGATATAACATTTACATATTTGTGTTAAAAATGATTTAATTTCTCTATTATGGATTCACCCCCCCTCTCAGTAATACAACACTTATTACATATTGTCTTGGTTACATTTCTTATGCTCTTGTAGTTTGAATAATTGTTTTTTTATTATAAGTTGAACTGGATTACTGGTTAATGTATAGATGGCATACTATACGTTAGGTCTCATATACTTCTTAAACTCTTGCATGTATTTTACACATCACCTCACAAGCATACCATCCCTAGGTTGACAATCAAATGTACTAATAGGACACATGACCTATTTTCATTAATAAGGTATATAGAATACCTGTTAGTGGTCACATGAAAATATTTTTCTCCTCAAATTGCACCTCCTTCTCAAAACATGTAACACGGTTTACAATATAAATATAAGATACATGTGTTTTTTTTATTAATACATAGAATAAAACATGCACAATTAGAAATGTGCATGCATTATGCATATGCATTCCAAAAAATGCACATGCTTTCTTTGAAATCATGACTTGGAAGTCAATTTTACAACCTATTTGGTGGTTTGAAGGGACTCGAAACTATATGAAAAGGAACAAACACATGTTTTCAAGAATGCATGTACATTCTTGCATGAGCACATTATTGGGCACCCCATTACCACTTTTATAACTATCAACTTCATATAAGGGCCTAGATGTGATGCTATTTACTAAAATTCCATGGATATAGCCACGTCGCACCCTCCAATTGGTTCATATGTCCCTAATAGTAGGCCCTTTTCCTAACAAAATTTCACTATGTGGTGAAAATTGTTTGGCTTAAGCACCTTCCCACTCACTATAGTGATGCCACTCATGCATTTTCATATGACTCAAATTCCTTAACAACTATACGTTGGGTTTTGTTTGGTCCATGGGAGGATTTAAATAGTGATTGCAAGAAAATGTAGATTTGATGGCCTTGTTGTAAATTTCATTGACTTGCACTTTAACACATTCCCTAAACTTAAGAGAATCTTGCAATTTTTGTGTTGAATTGTCATAATTCCATGTGGAACACATGAATCAACATAAATTTATCTTATCATTTCTTTTTACAATGTATCCCATCCCTAATTCCCCCATGCATTCCTTTCATGAGAGTATGTTGATTAAACCAACCCGTGACTTTCACAAAACAATTGTGCAAAGAAAGTTAGAGAACAACCCTTTTTGAAAGACCATAACAAAAACTTCATCCTATAGGAAATGAGTATTTAAAACAACATTATTTTTTTTTCGAGACTCAACATGAAAAATTCCACTTTCATTCCATGATTTCCAAAACAATCAAATAGCTTACCAAACAAGGAAAAAAAATGAAAGTAGGAGCACCACATAGAAATAATGCCACTATGATTGACTATCTTATAGAGAATAATGATGAATGAAAAATATAAGAGGTCTCCCACTTTTATCCAACTTAGAATGACCCAACGTTTTTTTCACAAAGGAACAACCCCATTATTAGAAACCAAGAACAACCCCATTGCTACCAACCATTCCAAAAACCACAAGAGTGAATGCAAACAAAGGCTCACACAATATTGATTAGAGAGACAACATCGACAAACAAAGTGACAATGAATGCAAGAGAGCACAAGAAAAAATACTATTAAGAGGAATATTATAAGGACACGACTTGAGGTTTCATTGACAATGGCAGTCATGAGATGATTAGGAAAATATACTATTGCATAGAATAGGTGTTACAAAGAAGGATTTGACAAATGATGGTGTTGTTAGGAATAGGATCACGAAGAAATACAAATAAAACAAATCAAAATTATTGTGGAAATAAAACAAAAATTAAAACAATACAAGAGATACATCAATTACATGGTTCACCTAATATGGGCTACATCAATGGAGAAACAACTATTCCTTCCTTTATTACAACCAGAAAAATAAAGGGATTAAACCTACAACACATCTATTGCAACCTCTTCTTCACTCTCTCAAAATATCCTCTCTCAATCACAACTCTCTCTCTCTCACCATGCAAAACAATAATTTAATTCCCTCATAAAACAGGGTTTCCTGATAGGCAAAAAAAGGCACCATCATAAATTTTACCATAAGATCCTATGATGTAATAATGAGCGATCAATATTGACTACAAAATTACAATATTTTGCAAGGAAGTTTCCCAAAAATATTCTCTTTGGGGGAATTTCCCCCAAACCCTTGCCAAGGGGGCTTTGAAGAATTTTTGTCGACCCCCTGGACCCTCGGTGAAATTAGTGGTGAGGAAAACCCCCCCACACCCCCCCATCGGGAACTTGGATCCACACGTAGATGAAACAAAATATCTAAATCATGAAGATAATTAGGCTCCATAACCAACAATCTCCCACTTGGATACTAATCACAACAACTCCATCGCTACTACACATGTTGAACTGTGTTCCAAATTCAGACAAGGCAAGTTTCTCATCCTCACCATAATTCTTGAAGGCCAACTAAAATTGAGCAGGAACCGATTTTCTCCTTGGTTACTTCCTTCATTAATATGTCTGCAGGAGTTTTGCTAGTGTGTATGTTTTCTAGCTTCAACCATCCATCTTCTAAAAATGATCGTATAAAATGGTACTTGAGTTTTATATGTTTACTCTTAGAACAGAAAGTTGAGTTCTTTACAAGATGAATGACACTATGGATATCACTATACAACTTTCTATTCTCTTTCTTCTTTCCTAATTCATCCATAAACCTATGTAACCAAATAATCTCTTTACTAGCCTCTATAACAGCGACATACTCTACTTTTTTTGTTGAAATTGCAGCAACCTTTTCCAATTTTGAAATCCAACTTAGTACTATTCTAGCTACAGTAAAAACATACCTTTTGTTTCTCCTCCTGCTATCTGTATGACCTTCCATATCTGAATCAACATATCCCTGTAGAACAATGTTTGAACCTCTGAAACATAATCCCTAAGTAGTAGTACCTCTGAAATACCTGAGAATCCACTTTTTTTCCTTAAAATGCTCTTTAATTGAATTTTTCATATACTTGGTCACTACTCCCATTTTAGGTGCAATATCTAGCCTTGTGCACACCATTACGTACATCAAATTGCCAACTATTGATGAGTATGGAACCTTGGATGTGTAGTATATCTTTTCTTGTGTCTTGGGATTCATCTCCTTAGTCAGATTGAAATGACTAACCACAGGTGTACTAACTGGTTTTACATCCTACATTTTAAATCTTTCCAACAACTTCTCGATATACCTACCTTGAGACAATGTTAATTTGTGATTTTTCAATTTTGTCTTGTTATTCTCGTACCAAGGATTTGCTTTGAAACACCAAAATCTTTCATCGCAAAAGAATTATCTAATTTTCTTTTGAGCATATTTATATCTTGAATGTTATACCCCACAACAAAAAAATTATCTACATACAATAACAAGATAATATAGTTTCCATTATATAGTCTCTTAAAATAAACACAGTGGTTAGAATGACATATACTACAACCTTGTTTTGTCATAACCTATCAAATGTCAAATACCACTATCTTGGAGCTTGTTTTAGGTCATACGATCTTTTCATGAACTTTCAAACTGATTTCTCCTTCCCTTTAATCTCACATGCTTGTGGTTATTGCATATAAATCTCTTCCTCCAAATCCCCATGGAGAAAATTTGTCTTTACATCTAATTATTCAAGATGCAAATCCTCTACTACCACTAAACTTAAAATAGTTCTAATTGAATCCATTTTAACAACAAGAGAAAATATTTCATCAAAATCTATATCTTTCTTATGTGCAAACCCCTTTACAACAAGTTTGGCCTTGTACCTATTTTTGCCTCCATCTTCTTCCTTCAACCTGTAAATCCATTTATTATCCAATTCTATTTTACCATTAAGCAATCGAACCAAGTCCCAAGTGTGGTTATGTACCAAGGAGACCATATCCTCTTTCATACCTTACTCCCACTTCTTTCTTGTTTCTACCTGCATTGCTTCTTCCTATCTTTCTGGTTCACCAGAATCAATCAACGATAAATACTACAATTGTTACACAATATTTTAGTCACCATGATGATGTTTCTATAACATGTTTTCAAGCTCCCAAAAGAACCTTTATTCATGAGAAAAGTGATTGGTTTCCTCTTCTTTAAAACCTTGTTAAGAAAGGATGTCCTAGGCCAATCATAAGATACAGTGCGACGAAACCTGATCGTCACAGTCTGTCTTGCAACTAGCTTGTGGTGTTTCTGTAAGCCTCCCTATAGCTAGGGTGCAGCGATGTTGGAAGACTAGGAAAAGGTCGAAGTTCACGAAGATTCTATAAAGGAATCATCTAGAATATGAGGTGGCATCCATATGGTTGGGATCCTACTCGCTTCTCTAATTTGGTGGGATCATCCTAATTTCTTTAACCATCTCTCCTTCTCCTATATAATGTTGGGATTCTCATGGAAAAGGTTAAGAAAGGTTAAGCAAGGTTAAGCAAGGAATTAATGAAGGAATAAGATGAGAACTGTGTGAGGAATTCAACTTCAATTGATGCTTGAGGTCTTCATTTGTCCATCAAGTTATTGTGGATCTTCGTCATGCAAATCTGGAGCAAGTGTGTGTGTTGGAGCAAAGGGCCGTTGAAAGGGAACCTTGTAACATCAAGGTTGTTTGGTTGTATATTCCACTTTTACTTAATATAATAGAGTGGCATGTTTCTTTCCCATAAAATCATTCTCATTTTATTACATGACTCCTTGATCACATGTATAATCTTTCATTGAATATACTATTGTTGCTTTCACTTTGGTTGGTT
>JASDQU010106858.1:137597-148305 GCA_032191745.1 Picea mariana | reverse complement strand
TCAACAAAAGTATGGTGATCTTGGAAAGCTTCTCTTAATGCTTTTCGAGCACAGAAACAAAATTATAAAGAATCACAACTAATCACTTACCCTCTTAAGGTCTGATAAACCAATTAGATCTTAATAGACGTTAATCATCATCATCATTAAAAAAAACTTGTAAAAATGATTTAAGTTGTTATCAACTTTTCTACTTTGTATAAAACAATTCTTGTAAAAATGATTTACATTGCTTTAACTTTTTTTTTTAAGATTTATATTGTCTTAAAAATAATTTACATTGAACTTAACTTTTACATTGTCATGAACTTTTCACTAAAATGATATTTTTAATTTAAAAAAAAGTTTATATAATTAATTTTATATATATATATTTTTTTATTTTTTTAAAAAGAGGTTTATATGGTTAACTTTATATTTGTATAAAGAAACATTTACATTGAACTTAACTTTTACATTGTCATGAACTTTTCACTAAAATGATATTTTTAATTTAAAAAAAAGTTTATATAATTAATTTTATATATTTCTTTTTTATTTTTTTAAAAAGAGGTTTATATGGTTAACTTTATATTTGTATAAAGAAACATTTGTTAAAAAAAAGTCAATATTACCCTTAACTCATAATTTTTTACTAAAATGAATTTGCCTTTTAATTTTTTAAAAAGAGTTAATATTACTCTTAACCTTTTATTTTTAATTTGTATAAAATTTTGTTAAAAACATTTTCATTAGTTTTAGTTTTTTTTATTATTATTATTAAAGTATATACATTGTTCTTAACTTCTTACTAAATGGCATTTTCTTTTATTTTTATAAAATAAATTTTGATTTGATTGTAAGTGAAAGATGTTTGGTAATTTTTCTAGTTTGTATAAAAAAAATCTAGTAAAAAGGGTCTTTGATTGTAAGTGAAAGATGTTTGGTAATATTTTCTACTTTGTTTAAATAAATTATAGTAAAAAGGGTTTACATTGTCTTTCTATTTTGAAGAAAAAAATATTTATAAAAAAGATTTACCTTGCTATTAAATTTTCTACTTTGTATAAATAAATTCTTATAAAAAGGAGGATTTACATCCCTGTACTCATATTTATTTTTTATTTAAAAAAAAAGCATGTACATTGTCACAGTTTTGTAAAAAAAGTTTGCATTGTCTTTCTTGTAAAAATGGTTTAAATTTCTTTTAACTTTCTTATTTTATATAAAGAAATTCTTGTAAACCCTTTACATCGTGGTTAACTTTTCTATTTTGTATAGAAAAAGGTTATCACTAGCACAGCCGCTAACTCGCGGCTGAGAATGCTTAAAGATAGCGGCTGAGAACACGTGTTCTCAATACACTGAGAATGTGTGTCCTCAATATAAAACGTTTGTGGTAATCCGTCTATGGTAATATGAAACGTTTGGTTCGTCTATGGTAATATGAAACGTTTGGTTGCATTAGGTTGATAAATGGAACGTGGCAATTACATATCCTTGCAGTAATTTTTAATGTGATTAGGTAAATGTTAAAAAGTAAACATGTTAATTGATGCCTTGATAAATGCAAGAAAGTTATGAACAATAAATCTGATCCATTGATTTTGGAGGACGACTAAGAATATGCCAGCATCTTCAATGCATAACCATTAGGGTTTAAGGTTAAATAAGGTTAAAAGATCATTAATTGTGCCCATTGTCAATAGGTGTACATCTTTTGACGTAATTAACTTTTCTATTTTGTATAAAAAAAAAATTGTAAAAATGAATTACATTAATTCAACTTATTTATTTTTTATTTTTTATTTTAAAAGATTTACATTGTTTTAAAAAAAGTTTAATATTACTCTTAATTTTTTATTTTTATTTTATATAAAATTTTGTAAAAAACATTTACATTAGTTTTAGTTTTTTTTTTTTTTTAAGAATATACATTGATCTTAATTTCTTATTAAAATGACATTTTTTTTTTATTTAAAAAAAAATATACTTCCTTTAATTATATATATAATTTTGCACAAAACAATATACTTCCTTTAATTATATATATAATTTTGCACAAAACAATTTGTGTAAAAATGGTGTAGATTTCCCTTAACGTCTTCCTAATATTTCCTTTTAATTTTGTAAGTGATGTGTTTATTTATATACACAAAACAAATAAAAAGATATATTTTTTTTAGTAGTTGAATCTTTATTTATCTCTCTTAGTGAGTTATATTTTCGTTTCAATAGTGACAAGCAACCTTTGGAATTTAAGTTAACTACGGATGAGCCTTTAATGTCTATTACCCTTATTTTTTCCATGTATTATTTCTAAATTAGTCTCAAAACACAAGACTTTCCTGAGTACTTTTATGTTAATAGATAATCTATACTTTCTTGAAATTTATATTTATTTAAATGAACATGATTGGTTTATTTTCAAGAGAATATGATGAATTTATGCTCTCTTAAGTACTTTGAGATGATTAGGTTGGTTTAGAGTATGTGAGATGATTAGGTTGGTTTAGAGTATGTGTACTAATGTTAATCGACAACCATAAGGATTTTTGTAATAATGGTTAAGAACTTTGGAGTTAATCTCATGACCAAATATTAAGGATGATTAGGTTGGTTTGAATTTATATTTATTTAAATGAACATGATTGGTTAATTTTCAAGAGAATATGATGAATTTATGCTCTCTTAAGTACTTTGAGATGATTAGGTTGGTTTAAAGTATGTGAGATGATTAGGTTGGTTTAGAGTATGTGTACTAATGTTAATCGACAACCATAAGGATTTTTGTAATAATGGTTAAGAACTTTGGAGTTAATCTCATGACCAAATATTAAAAGAGGGCTCACTCTTTAATAACTTCTCCATCATTATATTTTGAAGAAAATATCAACCATGGAAGGAGGAGGAAGAAGTTAAGAAATCTCGTCAACTTTATTTATGAAGGTGACTACACCAAGTTGCTAGCACTTAACCCATGAGAAACTCAATCCCTCACAATGTCAACTATAACTTGAATTTATACTAGATAGGGAAGGTAGAAATAAACATTTAAGTTGAGTTATGATGGGTAGAAGAGCGACTAGGCAGACAACCTCTAATTAATCAAGGATATGACTGATGGAGTTAAGTAGGAGTTCTCAAATATAACATAACTCCATTATTTATATGTACTAGGATAGAAGAGCTAAGTTCTTGATTCCATTTTGATTTTTATTCACCTATAATAAACTAGTTTGAACTTTTCACGAGCATAGTTCTACATTATTTTGATATTTGTAATTTATAAGCACAAAGGAATAAGTGGTTGATCTCAATTTTGATTCAATAGTGTTTTACATGGTTTCAATCACTTCCCTAGGTAGAACCAACTTAAGAGTAAGTTACATGAACCATTCTTCTTCCATTTCTATTTTTGTTTTGTCACTACTAGAATGTAAGGTTATAACATCATCATTAAAATCAATTCCTAGTGTATTTTTTTTATGAAGAATTTGAAAAGAAGGTGACACAAAATATGATGCAATGGGTGATGTCATGATTTCCACCAAAAGTTTGTCATTACTACGTTGCATAATTTGATGCACACTTTACAAGGAGTCATATTAGTGATGAGTGTAATGACGCAAAATAATTAACATGTGTTGTGAGTGGGAAATCCCACTTACGGACTTAGCATTAAACGGATCGAATCATGCATGCAGAAAATGACCATTTAAAGGCCTCTACTTTTTCCTATTCTCCCAACACAAAACCCCACATTCATGCAATACAAAGGTGCAAACAATATTAGGTAACTCTACCTTGAATCCTTCATTTGATGTCGATCCCTTTGCTTTCACTCGCTCCTTGACTGTAAGCATCCTCCAAAAGATGACTTGCATTCATACATGGACAAACAGAGAGCTACAAACATGCATTTCATATACTAATTGCTGGGTTAGATGTGACAATATCATAAAATAAATACACAATTTGAACACATGATACGGTGGGACGAAGAAAGTATTCCTTTTTGTATTAATCTTCACAAGAGTAAACTTTACAATATGTGGCTGACACTTCTCCTCGAACCTGGTCCTGGGATCCTCTTCACAATGCGCCAACTACTCAACCTCATAATACAATTGCAGGAAATTGGAGCAAAAGGGGGATAAATTTGGGCAGAGTTTCTATACTCTTCTTCCTCTCCTTTAAATGGGACCCCTACCCCTTCTTTTATAGGTAGTTATCCAGTTGAATGGTTGGCCATAGGCAGTCAAACGGTTTTAGCAATTTCCTGAAACTCTGATTCCTGTCTGCAACTTTCCATTTTTCGTTCTTTTGTCAGTATACGCATGTTGTAGAAGGCCTGCAAGCATATGGATGTGTGCATACACGGGATGTAGAAGGCTAGGGCGTGTGTGTCTCAAAAATAAGGCTTTTTAGAAGAGCTTGGCTCAAGAAATTGGAAACTAGTGGGGCCAGAGGCCAGGGATGTAGGTTGGGTGAAAATTAGGTTTATAACAGATGCCCCCTAAAGTGTGAGATCACAAGAGCATCTGATGGACGAAATACTTTACCAATCTTTATCAACGTGCCAAGTGAGTGAGCCCAGGGACCAGTATGCAAGAGCTACCATCTGCAAAATAACAATTTGTCTCACCGAGGCGGGCATACCCATGCTCAGGATAAAAACTAAAATCAAGGATGCCAATAAAATACATTGCAGATACATGTCATATAACTATATAAAGTGTAGCTGCGAGCAATACACAACAAATCTACATCTCAAAATCAAAAGACATACATGTATAGTATCCATCTTCAAGAAGATAAGTGTCGTCTGATGGCTGGAGATGACGCTTTCAGAGCTCGAGCAAAAACTTCAAGATCTTCAAAACTTGGGTAAGAGTGTAATATGAGTGTAGGACTTCACTTCCAAGAGGTCTTCGACAACTCGTCCTGAATAGAAAAGAGGATCCCGATGATCAGACAGAAAACTTTATTGATTTTGAACAAGGATTTTGATTGGTATTTTAGGATGGCCGGGCATGAGGGAAAGAGAGAAACTGCAGAAAGGCCGACACGAGCTTCGTATAAACTTCCCTTGGATAGTAGAACGACAAATGATGAGACTTAGGCAGCATGATATTGACATAAGTTGACGATGCAAGAGGCAACGCCAACTCTCCATATGTTTGGAAGAATAACCAAATGGAGGAGGACACAGTTCTATGAGAACAACTTCCTAAGGTCATACTATATCCCAGATATTTGACGAACAAACGGAAAGATTTGCTTTGTCCAAGGGTGACTCATTGTGCTGCCAACAAAGGGAAAATACTTTTCCCTAGTGGAGTCGCCAATTTTGTTGTGAGTGGGAAATCCCACTTACGGAATTAGCATTAAAGGGCTCTAATCATGCATGCAGAAAATGACCATTTAAAGGACTCTACTTTTTTCTATTCTCCCAACACAAAACCCCACATTAATGCAATACAAAGGTGTGAACAAGATTAGGTAACTCTACCTTGAATCCTTCGTTTGATGTCGATCCCTTCGCTTTCACTCGCTCCTTGACTCCAAGCCTCCTCCCAAAACTAACTTGCATTCACACATGGACAAACAGAGAGCTGCAAATATGCATTTCATATACTAATTGCTGGGTTATATGTGACAATATCATAAAATAAATACACAATTTGAACACATGATATGGTGGGATGAAAAAAGTATTCCTTTTTGTATTAATCTTCACAAGAGTAAACTTTACAATATGTGGCCGACACTTCTCCTTGAACTTGGTCCTGGGCTCCTCTTCACAATGCACCAACTGCTCAACCTCACAATACAATTGTAGGAAATTGGAGCAAAGGGAGGATGAATTTGGGTAGAGTTTCTATACTCTTCTTCCTCTCCTTTAAATGGGACCCCTACCCCTTCTTTCGGTTGAATGACTTGCCATAGGTAGTCAAACAGTTTTAGCAATTTCCCGAAACTCTATTTCTCGTCTGCAACTTTCCATTTTTCGTGCTTTTGTTAGTATACGCGTGTTGTAGAAGGCCTGCAAGCATATGGATGTGTGCATACATGGGTTGTAAAAGGCCAGGGCGTGTGTGTCTCAAAAAGAAGACTTTTTAGAAGAGCTTGGCTCAATAAATTGGCAACTAGTGGGGCCAGAGGCCAGGTATGCAGGCTAGGTGCAAATTAGGTTTATAACAACATGAAATTAGCATCTTCTCCAATCTCATCTTTTGTTTTGAAATATGTCATAGTTGCATTGTTGTTACATCTTATGTGTGCTTTTCTCATCAAAACAAAGTGTTCTTACCTTGATATGTGCATCGATTTTTCCTATATGAATCATATATAATTCGTTATGGTGTCATATGTGCATCAATATTCAAAAGTTGTAAGCCATTAAGTATCATGTGTTGTTTTAGAATCAACTTTAACTCATTTATTTTCATTTTCCAGTTTAGTATTGTCTTGTTGTGGTGTTTTAACATCATAGTTGTTATTATTACTAATGATTTAATTGCTTTTTTATTAATTTAAATATTATTGTTTATTTAATTAATTAATATTTCTAATTATTATTATTATTATTATTTTAATGATTAATTAATCAATTATTATTGATTCATTTATTATTATTAATTAATTAAGTTGATTTTATAATATTTAGATATTGATGAGAATGATTAGTATGAGATTATTTTACAACATACAAACATGAGAGAAAAAATCATGTATATATAAACACAATACCCCACATTTAATCAATTTCACACTATGAGAGGAAAAACAACATATATCCATAAAAAATTTACCGCACTAAGATTCAATCGATTTTGCACCATGCAAACAAAACTCCATGTATATATAAACACATTGATGATGAAATTTTAAGTTAAATGATTAAATGCCAACTCTTTTTACAACATTGCATAAAACATGTGCATGCATATAAGTAAATGAAATGAATTTGATATTATAAGTTGATTCAGCCACCATGATCAGTTCCCTCCCAATCTTTTGAAACCTCATCCTCTCCACTCTGTAGAAACATAAAAAATGAACACGAGTGTTATCATCTAAAAATATCTCACCAAGCTATACAAGTGACCACCGAAGAAGTCATCAGTCCAATACACCAAAGTACATACACACAACGTTAACAAATCTCATTCAACAAAGAAGGAAATGATGGAAAGTGGGTTTTGGAAAATATGTTCGCCTAGTAAAAGTTAGTTTTGCACAATCTACACGCACCAACGCAACTATAACTGTCAAAATCCATGCATATCTGAATAATGATGCATTTATGGCGCTGCACCCATTCCACATAATCTCATCTTAGAGTACCCAAATAGGTCGAACCTTTATCTCTAAAAATAGTAGCTTCGTGACCATTCAAGCATAGGGGATATATACCTATGTGGTCTCCCTTTCACACTTGAAACTAGATAATTGAAGGGTTGAAGGAGGCCTATATAAAGAAGCCATGGGTATGCATTCCAAGGGAAGACAATCAATGTAAGGTTATGTTGGTTGCATGAGTTTAGAGAATCCTCATTTCTCCCAAGCTCATTCACACTCTTATAGCCATTATTGTTTCATGTATTGAACCTGTTGCCTCTTGAGATATTTTTGCACCTCTTCACATCATTCCATTTTATTTAGAGAGAAATAAGAAGGGGTTCCATTGGGACGAAAATGAGATCCCAGTTGTGCTCACACTACCCTCCATGGTGTTATCAATACAAGCCTTATTTGTTGGTAATAATTCTTTGTCTTTTTTTGTTTTTTCTCTTGTATCTTGCTTCTTATGCATTTATTTCCTTTTGTTTATTTATGTTTTATATATGTTTATGGTTCACTAACCTTAACATATGGTCCATGGTATTAGTATAGCATGCATTAGCATTGAATAGCTATTATTTTTTTGACCCATGTGGAAAATTAATCTAAATAGAATGATGACTCCAATACGGTTCTAAATCCCCCCGGATGGGGTGCCACGCGGAGCAAGGTGGGCACGTGGAGCAGCGACAGGAGGGGCCATTAATGGTGGCCATCCGCACGCATATCCCTGTTATTTATGAGGCGCATCAATTCAGTCATCCTCCACCTTTTGATGAGGCCTCTCACTCGCGCGAGTAGACCGGCCAGCTAGAGCATTAAGATCGCATCCTTAATGGCTATAGCCACCATTTTCTCCCTTTTCAGCTTTCTCGGTGGCTTTGGGATGCATTGGAAGGTTACAGAGCCGAGCGAGAACAACAACGCAGGGGGCATTCCGGCTCTCGTTCTTGTTCTAAACACGCCATGAGCAAGGGGAAGGCCTTGCAGAGGCGCAGGATGGTACGGAGTCGAATCATGACGGAAGAGGCACAAGAAATTCGAGCGAGCTCTGGTTTTAGCTAAGCGAAAGAGACCCAGGGAGTCCAAAGAAATAGAGTCGCCCCCCAGAACGTATGTTGAGGAGATTCCTTCGGAGGAACTCCCTCAAAATTTCTCCGAAAGCCTCATGTTCACGGTTCCGGATAACTGGAACCCAACTGTGTGTTTTGGAGCAAATGCACTGCCTCCCAACCCACGAGCAGTACACATTCCCAGCGACACTCCAATTGAGGAATTCGCCACCTGTCTGGTAGAGGAAGAGATGCCGAAAGGCAACGAGGAGAACATCTGCAAGGCTCCTGATGAATTGAGGCCACATCGAGAGTAGGAAGCACACCAGGAGGAGGATGACGAGCAAAAATCACAACCTCAGCCACCATTTCTTCACCCGGAGCACCTGAATCTGATTTTCGAGGTCCGCAGCATGGTGGACGACCAAATCTTCAGAGCTGCCTGCATAAACCAACGCCTGGACATGATGTACGTCGCTTACTCCAGCGCCACCCCAAGGCGACAATGCCCCACCTGCGCTCAGATTTATGCCATTCCTGCTAGACGTGGCAAGGAGAAGGATGACTGGAAGGACACCGGTTAATAGGTTCTTCTGTTCAACACTGCTCAAAACTCTTTCCTTTTTTGATGTTTATCAAAGTTGTAACTCTTCTAGCTCATAGCAATGGTAGTGATAGCATAGGCATGATCAGACTAATGTTGAAACTGGCCATGCACCCTGGTTTCCTTCAGGCAGGGTGGCAGAGCAATATTTTGATTTTGCATGCTCGTTTGGACTGGCCAGTTGTCTCGGTTTCCTTCACAGGCGGGATAGCTGGCACCTCTATGTCATGGTGTAATTTTGAAATATTAATATAATAGGATCTGCTTTTTTACTTAAAAAAAAAAATATGGTTCTAAATCCAAATTCTCCCATTGTAGGCTTCAAGGACCCCTTTTCTTATCTCTCTGATTTTGTTGGTCACCAAAATAGCTTCCCTAAGAACTCACCTTGAAACTTTAGGTCCCCATTGCTTGAAAATCCATCCAAATTTTCGATCACGTCGTTGTTAAAGACTTCATGTGATTATTGAAGGAACAATCGCGTTGAGGTGCATGATCCATGCTTGTAATCACATTTTGGTTCTGCATCGTCTACGCAAATCCACTCACCTATCGTTTTGGTGACCCATGTGGATCTACTTCTCTTCTAGGAAGAAGGTGGTTATAATCCTCCCCTGCCAACAAGGGTTTAGTATTTATTTTATTTCACTTTGTAAAGTTGAAGATCCTACTTTGAATCCTTTTTTGCATAGTTAATTAGCTAAATTAGATTACTAGATAAGATAAACAGAACCATAAATGTTTTTATTTTTCCACTTGGATGGCTAGTTGAAACATCTGAATTCTTAGTTAGATTTTTTTTAAATCAATTTATTTTTTGGGACTAGGAACCTTTTATTCACCACCAAGTATGCTCTTCACCTCACATTCCCTTGATCATGGTGAACCAAAAATACGTTTGTTTCCATCTTCCTTGCATGCCATTAGGCTTGATCATGATGAAAGTATGCTCCTTGATGAATCCACCATGATTTCAAGTAGACAATGTCTAATGTGAGTCTAAATAGCATACACATACAACACAACGAATATGCACATGGAGACAAATGTAGCATATTGACAAATTAATAGCATGATCCGATCAATCCTCGTTGCCATGTACAATCATGTGGTCAAAGAAAAGACATGGCCTAGTTATTAGATTCTTTTAATTTTTTGGGATAATTATTATCTAAATTTGACAATACATTGTTGACAAAAAAATAATTTTATGTTGTTTAAATTGCAGTTTTGAATGCATAGACAAATCCAACACATTGAAAAAACACTAATATACCCTAATTATACAATCTCAACAAGTGATATTAATACAATTTCATTAATTATTTTAACCAATCAACAATAAAATAGATCATGAATAAAAAAAATAAAAAAAATCTAACTTTAAACTATGCACAATCCCAATCCCATACTGTCAAAGTCACAACGTTGATTTGATTATGGTAGCTGAAGTACTTTCAAAGGCACCATGTTGACCCGTATGCTACAATTATGTGGAATGGACATTTTTCAAACGGCTATTCAATCACTTTGAGTGGCATAGAGAAGACAACCTCACATGTCTAAATTCTTTGAATAAGGTATCTTGTCTACTTTGTTTTTTCCTTTTACGGATAATTATCACATTTGAAATAGTAAATAGATGGCTATCCAATAATTCACATGTAGTGACAAAGATAGGGTTTGGATGAGGAGACATCCAAGAGGGTCGAATGAAATTGTG
>JASDQU010106858.1:111415-132673 GCA_032191745.1 Picea mariana | reverse complement strand
AGGAAATCATAAGCTCGGTATCTGAAGACAATTCATAGGGTGGAGTTAATATCGAGTTCAGAAATCAGAAGAGAATACTTGCTCAGGTGAATACCCTGATTTTATTGCATACATTTGTGTGAAGTTTATGTGTTTATTGTGAATAGTAATGAGTAGCTAATTCGAGGAATCGGGTTTGAGTTAGTGTTTGGATTGGATTTTATGCCTTTTTTTATGTGCCTCAAGAGGTCCTTGGAATTCAACATGTGACTACTTGTTGGCACAAAGAATCGTCAATGCTTCTATCCCGTCACCATCATTGACAATAGTTTTGCCTTCATATCAAACTTCGTCCATTCTTTCACATACACATCTTGAGTTAGCCTCCTCTTGAACGTATCACAAGAAGAGTGACAAAGATAAGGCCTCGTCGATGGTTCCATCCCGTCAACATCATTGACAACAGTTTTTACTTCAGATCCATTTTCATTCATTCTTTCACATACACCTCTCCAATTCGTCTCTTCTTGAACGTATGGCAAGAAGAGTGACAAATACAAGGTAGTTTTTACACCTGTCATTACTACTGCAATATCAACTCTTGCACTCGCGGGAATGTATCAAAAGTTTGTCACTGGTCGGCATGGGTAGAATGAGCAAGAGAATGATAGGCCCATTGTATTTTCAAGCATAGACAACACGTCAGTTAATTGTTCCTGTGGTGAATCAAATGAGTTAAAATACACTGTAAATATACCATTTCCACCTCTTACCCGATGTTCAAAGGCAGGTCAACCATTGTCATATGTTTCCCAAAG
This sequence comes from Picea mariana, assembly GCA_032191745.1. Classification (NCBI taxonomy): domain Eukaryota; kingdom Viridiplantae; phylum Streptophyta; class Pinopsida; order Pinales; family Pinaceae; genus Picea; species Picea mariana. Next base: position 131,876 of record JASDQU010106858.1, on the reverse strand, counting down.
TTCTTTTGGTGTTGGCGTTTCTACACCGCAATTAAATGCAGTTGGGGAATATGGGAACCCATGGCCCAAGTTGAAGCCTTTTCACCGGGAGAAAGTTTAGGTGAATGATGATCATTCTATGGTTTGGGAGCAGATAAGAGCACGATCCTTTGAGTATGTTTTTTTTTTTTTAACATGGAATATATCAACTGCCATTGGCGTGGAACTTCTCAGAAACCACGGACTCATGAAGACCCACTGCGACGAGATGCTCAAAGATTTCAAGGGAACCAAGGTCTATTTCTTTGTGTGTCCTAGATATGCAACCCGTTCGTTGAGTGTCGTTCAGAGTGTGGAGACCGTAGCCGAGTTTACCCATGACCAGAAGACCGTGAGTCTTGGCGCCAACATCAAAGGCTCTAAAAATGGCCAGGTCGTGAGTTTCGTGGGAGGAATCGATCTCTGCAATATCGTGAGTTTTAGATATGATTGTTTTATTGTATATATTGTAACCATTAAATAAATTTAGAATATGACATGATTTAGTATAACTAATATATAGTATGTATAATTAAGATATAAGAACTGATGTTCCAGTTTCACGATCTACTGCAACCATTAAGTAAATTTTGAATATGCCTTACCTTGCAACTGAAGTTGAATTTTAATTTTTACTAGTCCTGTTTCTGGGCGGGCCTGAGGTAAAATTCGTAATACATGAAGACATAGTGGTTCGAAACTATATTTCGAAGCTATGGTGTGTCTATCAAGGGACATTGATATTATACAATCTACTTTTCTAATTGTATATAATGTCTAATGCAACTGTAAATTAAAAAACAACAAATTCCTTGTCTTACCTTATATTCGCACGCAGTTATAATCGTAAGTATTTATGCAGATGACCATACACATTTATGCAGATAGACACAGTTATGCAGTTATATTCATAAGCAGTTATGCAGATGAACATACGCAATTGAACGAGAGAGATCGAGAGGAATGCAGAAGCTCATGATAATAAGGGTTCAATAAAGAAGACAAAGCATCGATAATGTAAAGGRCATTGTCCATTGAACAGTCTCTCTATATAAAAATTGAATAGATCACATGACCAGATCACATGACTGACCTATTAWTGGAACCAACTTATTGTTTGTTGTCRGTTGTGTGCTACCATGACTTGCCTGTTGCATCAAAGAAGTTAATGTATCTCACCGAATAATATAATCTAATGTAACAGTGGAACTTATTAGAATGTGAGCAATGGCCAGCCACAGAGAACAGACATCCAGCCAATAATCTCACCTAATACATGGAAGGTTCCTAGATTTGGATGATATTGTTCCTAGATTTAGATGATACACATGTCATTTATGGACAGATGACGAAAAAACTAGAGAGAACTCCCCCTAAAAGAACGCCTTCGGCGTAAATATTGAATAAAACAATGTCTGCAAATCCAAAAATAAGAATAAAACGAAGGGAATTATATGGGTTTCATGATCGTATGCATACCAGAAGGAAACTGCAGAGAAAATGCTTGCAGCTGATATGGATTGTGCTACTATTAGGGTTTTCTCCATTCTTTCATTTCAACCTATGTTCCCATTCTAGTTTTTCTACATTAAAATGCCCACGAAGAGACAATTGGTTTCACCTTCTCCTAATATATCCAAATCCAATGTTTATTAAGACACTTCAATGTTAACTCAAAATTCTTATTGAATAATTATCACATTTCAAACATAAGAATAAACCTAGTTTCCTCCTCCACCGCATGTCAGTGCCCAAAACAAATCATCATCCGCATTCGACACTTGCTGATAAGGTGCAACCAGAAGCACGGGGCGTTTGTTAATTTATGTTTTTTCTTAAAATCTAATAGGTCGACCCAGACCTAATTTTAGGCTGGCCAAACTACTATTTATAAGGGAGGTTAGCGCCTCATTTGAAGACATACAACACAAAAGATCTGTAGCTAAGAGAGTGGGAAAGGCTTAGAGGGAGATACTACTCTAGCTAGAAGGTGACGTTGTGGAGAATCTTGTTCTAATTCTGAGGTATATCTTGGTTATGTGGTGTGTTACTCTTCCCTATTTAAGGGTTTGAGAAGGATCTTCTGCTTTGTTAGTTATCTCTTGGAGAGAGACATTGTTCTTGGTTGTTGAATCTATATTGAGGAAGTTTGTTGGGTTTTTCCCCTAAAGGGTTTTCCTAGGGTAAATCTTGTGTATGTTGTGGATGTTATTCTTTCAGTGATCGTTTATATGCAATTATTGTGCTAATTGTTTAAAAGTAAAAGAACACTAATCTAGTTAATTGCTTGAGACAAAAATTCAACAAGGAATCATTCTGGAATGCACTGAAGGGTTGTTTGTATATCTAATGTGAACATATTGGGCATTGAATTTGGTTTTATTTGGTTATAGTTAAATTAATTCCCGTTGATTGCATTTATTCTACCTTAGTATGCATCAGTAGTGCAATTAGTGTTCCTTAAGTACCCCATCCCCTCGACATGACCATATAGGAGTTCTTTGATGGCAATGAGTAATTTGGCAAGATTGCTATGCTTAGGAATCATTCTGGAATGCACTAAAGGGTTGTTTTTATATATCTATGTGCACATAATGAGCATTGCATTTGGTTTTATTTGTTTATAGTTAAATTAATTCTCATTGATTGCATTTATTACGCCTTAGTATGCATCAGTAGTGCAATTAGTGTTCCTTAAGTACCCTATCCCCTCGACATGACCATATAGGAGTTCTTTGATGGCAATGAGTAATTTGGCAAGATTGCTATGCTTAGGAATCATTCTGGTATGCATTGAAGGGTTGTTTGTATATATCTATGTGCACATAATGGGCATTGCATTTCGTTTTATTTAGTTATAGTTAAACTAATTCTTGTTGATTGCATTTATTCCACCTTAGTATGCATCAATAGTGAAATTAGTGTTCCTTAAGTACCCCATCCCCTAGACATGACCATATAGGAGGTTGGGTACGCTACATCTATAGCAGCTCCTAAACCCATATATCGATTTGAGAACCACATTCAATACACTATAAGTGCACTCAACAACATAATTCACACAATAGTGTTTATGGTTTTGACATATGCATATCACGAGATCAAAACACTTTGGGAAGAGGATAAGTTTGTGTTGGGATTTGTATGGTTTGGAAGGATAACTATGTGTAGAGATTTTTAAGGTATAGAACGATAAATCTGTTATGAAGTTTTTAGGGTTTAGAAGGATAATATGTGCTGGAATTTTGGTTTATGAACTACATTGGTTTCTACCCTCTACTATGCGGGGGACTTGTCACCATAATAATCTTTTATTCTAGAATATGCACTTCCATACTAACAGACATTATAAATACGAATAAATACACAAAATCAACTTCAACTTCATCGCAACGATTTTTTAAAGAGAAACATAAATCCTGACTTACATTATTGATCAATCGATTCATGGATTCTGGCGGTCCGGGGCAATGTTTTTGAGTTCCTCAATTTTTCTTTCGAGCTCCTTCCTTGCAGATTCCCTTCCGTACATGAACCCGTACCTGCAAATTTTAGGGTATTGACATTAACTGACAAGGTTCACTACTGTATGCAAAGTCTACAAATATTGAACGAAACAATGTCTGCAGATCCAAAAATAAGAATAAAACGAAGGGCATTATATGGGTTTCATGATTGTATGCATACCAGAAGGAAACTGCAGAGAAAACGCCTGCAACTGATACGACTTGTGCTAGTGTTAGGGCTTTCGCCATTCTTGTATTTCAACCTGTGCGCCCATTCCAGTCTTGCTGCATTAAAATTCCCACAGAGAGACAATTGGTTTCACCTTCTCCTAATATATCCAAATCCAATGTTTATTAAGACACTTCAAGGTTAACTTAAAATTCTTATTGAATAATTATCACGTTGCAAACATAAGAATAAAACCAGTTGTCGTCTCCACCGCATGTCAGTGCCCAAAACATATTATCAGCCACATTCGACACTTGCTGATAAGCTACAGTTAGAAGCACAGGGCGTTTTTTAATTCATTATGGAAAAAACACATGTCACTTGTTAATATGATGCAGACAAACGACGAAAAGTCAGAAAGGGACCTCCCCTTAAAAGAACGCCTTCGACGTAATAAGTAATTGATATACATCTATCAAATACATTTATTGATTTTAAAAAGTGGTTAAAAAATGAAAGCAAACAGCCATATATTTATTAACACCTTATATTTCTATATCACACAACAACAATTTTTTCTTTGCATGTCTATCGAATCTGCAAGCTGTTAGAATGGTGACCAAACTCATGATAAGGCTAAGTACCTTGAGAAACAAGGATCGAGCTAGTGTGTTGGCCAAGGATCTATGTCCATATGTAAGGTTTATACCCTACCGTTTTAAAAGAACAAATAATTCGGAAAATGTAAATATAAAATTTAAGCCAATCCAAAATTTGTATATCATACATACTCGAGGCTTTGTGGACTGCAGGGATTTATCCCTATCCATGACGTCAGTGTGATCATGCCCAGCAGTCTCCGTATCGTAGAGCCCTAATAATTTGTGCGCGGAGGTGTAGAGAAAGGGCACGGAGAGAAGCTGGCAGAAATGGAAATTAGTTAAAAATATTATTAAATGACAGTTTAGATTAAGGAACTGATTGGACGAATCAATTTGCCATTTATATGTGGGAAAACAATATTTTTCTCAGGAAAATGCAAGAGGTGTTAATTAACGTGGAAACAGTTATATTTACGATTTTATTGGTACAATAAAATGAACTAGAATGATAGTATATGTGAAAAAAATCGGGAAACAGTTATATTTATGATTTTATTGGTGAAATAAAATGAACTAGAATGATAACATATGTGCATGGATTATGGATTTTATTAGAACATATCAAGGGAAATTATTTTCACATGACTTTATGTGGAAAAGTAACATAGGTTATTTGGGAGGAATAAATAAAGAAATGTAATAAAAGTAATTTGGCATGGATTTCTTTTAGTAGTAGGTTAAAGATTTTATGAAATGAAGATTTTTTTCGGGGATATTTRTTTGAAATTCGGCCATAAATTGTTGGATTCATAAATTTAAGTGATTATTTATGTAAAATCCAAGTGTTTTTGGAGTTTTTAAGTCCATTTATGCATTCGAAGATGGATCATGAACAAAAAAAAAAAAGTGATTCATGTAAATTTATATTGCCCGATTCCGACGAAAAAAACCATTTCKTAGAATAGCTAGTCAACGTCTTTCTTTTACATTAATAAGTGAGCAAAATAATACCTATTCACAAAAAGAGGGAATATAAATAATATGAGAAACTATAGAAATCATGATGGTTGGTATCCTCTTCCTAACTATTTGGCATCATTTCAAAGAGTAAAAAAAAAATACGTATAAAAGAAAACAATGTCAAGGCTTCCTTTGGAAGTTGGTTTTCTACCAAAGTATTAAAAAAAATATGTATAAAAGAAAACAATGTCAAGGCTTCCTTTGGAAGTTGGTTTTCTACCAAAGTATTCAACAAAAGTGAATTCAATAGTAATAAAAATTAGGTAACACAAACATTATTAGCATAAGCATAATTGTATGTAAGGACTTGTATTTTATCACATACTAGAACTCACAACCAATGTGGGTTAACACAAGGAGTATAGAAGTTTTCTAGTTGTAAAAATAATTTCAATATACCATGAAATAAACCAATCCAACTCTTATTTCACATACACCACCACACAATATATCCCACATAGGCAACAATAAATCTTACCCATAAAGATTGGCTCACCCAAGCCAACAAAAACACTTCTACTCAATAAAGGTGTTAATTCTTGGATAGCAAAAACTATTTCCTTCTAAAATGAAGCAAAGTAATTATTTGTGTTTCATCTTGATTTATTCATTTTTTCTAAATTTCTACCATTTGGGTCATCTTAAAATGAATCAAAACTATAAAGAAAAAAGTTTTATAATCAAAGTTCTCATCAATTAAATGGAACTATAACTTCTCACAAATTTTTTAATAAACTTAGAAAAAAAAAAGTCAAGTTTCCATATTACTCCCTTATCTTTTAGGACCAATTTTGATTCCTACGAAATAAGAAATTGGTATTTATAAAGAAAAAAGTTTTATAATCAAAGTTCTCATCAATTAAATGGAACTATAACTTCTCACAAATTTTTTAATAAACTTAGAAAAAAAAAAGTCAAGTTTCCTTATCACTCCCTTATCTTTTAGGACCAATTTTGATTCCTACGAAATAAGAAATTGGTATTTAGTGAAAATAAATATAATTTTACAATTGTTGTATCAGATTACCAGACTTATTATTTTCTTCCCATATCARGTATTCTATTAATATGTGCATCAACCCAAAAAGTGGATATTCCATTTTTTACATTGTAAAATGTTTATTACTTTTCTATTTGATACATATTGATTGCCTTAACATAGCATYTGCTTCATCTAAGTTTGTGCACTTGCAATTTCTTAATGGGTTATGTTTCTATTGATTGCCTTAGCATAACATTTGCTTCATGTAAAGTTGTACACTTCCAATTTCTTAATRGGTCTTGTTGCTTTGTTATAACAGTGGTACAATGTTGATATTGAGGAGAATATGAATCGTTAAGATCGAGGAGAATATGAATCGTCAGATCACTCTATGTCAGGAACATATCATGACTGTCAGATTTCCTAACTACAAATGCGTACTAATGCATATTAAAGAAACACACTAAGAAACACACCTTTACCTAACGACACATTAGACTAAGTAGATATTAACTAACTCCTAAGTGTCTAAATATCCTAACATTCTAATCCATATGGATATTGGTGGCCACCCACCTATTCCAACTGGCTCCTCGTGTCCATTTTTGTTCAACACGTCTTTTTGTATTGTTTTATAATTGTGAGTTCTACACTTTTGGGGTTGTCTAAAGCCTCACAGATTCTCCAAGTCGATACGAGTGGTCTCTCGCTTAATCCAACTAGCCTATTTTGTATGTTTTCATATCAGCACATCTTGTTGTACTTTCAGGGTTGTTTTAAGGCCCTAAACATTGTTTTTCTTACTCGCCACAATCAAACTATAGATGGAGTCAGAGTCTAATGAAGAAATGTGTATTTCTCTGAAAGACCTTTCCAATGGGCTATCATGTGCCTAAAATGGAGGGCGTATACAAAAGTTATGACCCTAGAAAGTTGAGGTACCGAATTACACCAACTTAGCCATAGGGCCCACATGACTTTTGGTGTTTCACCTTCTAGGGATAGGTTTTTGGATGTCTAGGGTTTTGGAATTCATGAGTAATATGAAAAGGTCCTATGGAGCCTCATTGTAATCCATTATTCTCATAAGGATGCGCGTAGCAGCCACATCTCTTCTCAGATATAACTACCACCATTCGAGCAAGTTTCAGTTCTGCAGTTTTTACAGTTTCAGCCTATTTCATTATTTAACAGAAGATATTGTTCACTGAATATTTGTGTTATTATTCATATCTCTGTGTTTATGGTATTCAGTCTATAATCTATTCGTTCCTCTCCTAAATCCGGATCAGTGGTATCAGAGAGACCTACTCTTCATTTGTTTTTCTTCGTGCACGTCCCCGACAAGGTCTGGGTACAAGAAGTTGGGACTTGAACCAATCAATCCATTACCATATCGACTGCACCAAACCCCAAAAAAACCCATGGGATATGAAAAGAAAGATGATGGAGCAGGAGATCCTATTAAAATGTTGCTAGAGGAATCCCTTGCACGAGAAAGGAATGAAATGATGGATAACTTCGCGCAGATCCTTCGACGGCTGCCCACGGGAGAAGCATCTTCATCAGGCGGCCATGCAACCCCCTTCAAGGTAAAAGTAAATTTTGATATTCCATTATTTGAAGGACTGATAGATGCGGATGTTGTAGATAAATGGTTAAATCTTCTGAAACGATATTTTTCGGTCCACAATTTTTCTGATCGGGAAAAGGTCACTTTTTCACTCCTCAAAGTCGTTCCCCATGTTAAAGACTAGTGGGATACCTACTCTGATCAAAGGTCCGTGGAGGAATATGCAATTTTTGTGGTGGCCCCTACATGGGATTCCTTACGGGGCGCCATTAAAGAACAATACTACCCTATTGGAATCTACGAGGACTAGTACACCATATGGACCACCCTACATCAAGAAAGGGACCAGACAGTACCAGACTTCACCAATAATTTCCATACCCTCCGCACCAAATTGGGTATCAAATATTTTGAGCATCATCTGGTGCTCAAATTTCGCGGTTGTTTGCATAGATACATTCAAACATAAATAGAGTTCCTGGACATCGCCTCATTGGGAACAACTTATAGATACGTTGTCAATATCGAGAAGAAATTTAAGCACAAACAACAAGAGTTTGGATCTAAAAACCCCTCACGGCCAAAGCAGGGAAAAGGCAACCCCAACCCACACAACAGGGGACCAAGTCGCGATGGCCACCCTCAGGACAATCCGTCCAAGATGCAACACAAGAAGGGCAATGAGAATATGAAGAAGGAAACGGGAAAATGGTGCGAGTACCATAAAATTCCTTGGCACAACACCAACGAATGTCGCTCCAAGCAGTCCCTCATGGCCGAGCTAAAGGCTTCCCAGTCAGAGGTTGATTCTGATTCCGATTCAAATTCTGAAGGAGGGAAGAGGATTATTGATGTTGAACCCAGTGCCATGGTCGCTACCACTAAATTCTAGGCAAGTGAACCGGAAGAACCAAAGGAAGGGGAATGCCTCTTTCACTTGCAGATGTGGGTTAAGGGGGCTCTGATTCACTTCATTGTCAACAGTGGTAGTCAGAAGAACCTACTTTCAACAGAGGTCATCAAGCGGTTGAACCTTCCATCAACACCGCACCCATAACCCTACACCAACGACTGGGTTCATCAAGGAAGAGATCTTTGTGTCAGCCAACAATGTCGTATGTCCTATGGCATCAAGCCTTTCAAATATGAGGTATTGTGTGATATTTCTCCCCTTGAAGTTTGTGATGTTCTTTTAGGACAACCATATTTGTGGAAGCGTCAAGTTGTGTATGAGTCTAGACCCCACAGTGTTATTATTACTTTGGTAGACAATTGTACAGGATTCCAGAGGTGGCACTGCCTACTACTACTTCTTTAATCTCTGCTAAGCAATGCAATAAGGTCATTTCACAGACCGAGAATTTCGTCTTCTTTGTGATTCGTGCTCACAGTAATCAGAAGGTCGCCGCCACATCTGTGACCTCTACACAACACCTCTCTTTGCAGCAGAAGAAAGTGGATGGGATCGTGGAAAAATACAGAGACATCTTTGTCTCACCTACAGGGGTACCAACACACTGCCAAGTCAAGCATCCAATTGATCTGACCCCCGACGCTCCTCTACCTAATGGACCAATCTATCGATGCTCATTGATGAAGAATGACGAAATCAGGCATCAGATCCAAGAGCTTCTTCAAAAGGGGCACATCGGACCCAGCTCCTCCCCTTGCGAAAGCCCAATTGTACTGGTGTAGAAAAAGGATAGGACTTGGTGACTCTGTATTGATTACAGATCCTTAAACAAAATCATAGTGAGGAACCGCTATCCCATTACAAGGATTGATGAACTTCTTGACCAACTCAAGGGGGAAAATTTATTTAGCAAGATTGACCTGAAGTCTGGCTACCATCAGGTTCCCATAGAACCAACGGATGTCTGGAAGACAACCTTCAAGTGTAAGGAAGGTCTCTACGAATTTCTAGTCATGCCCTTTGGCTTAACAAATGCACTAGCCACTTTCATGAGGTTGATGGATGATGTATTGAGACCCTTCACTAGCTCCGTTGTGGTAGTATATTTGGATGACATCCTCATCTTCAATAGAATGTGGGAGGAGCACATGCGGCATATTCAGGAGGTTTTGAGCACTCTACGACAACACAAGCTTTATGCCAACTTGGAAATATGCTCTTTTGGCATGAACAGGGTCCAATACCTGGGCTACATTGTTGATGAGCATGGGGTACATGTTGACCCAGCTAAGATCCAAGTCATCCGTGACTAGCTAGCTCGACCCACACTGAACGAGCTTCAGAGCTTCTTAGGATTCGCCAATGTTTACCTATGGTTCGTGTTGGGATTCTCCCATATTGCTTGGGCCCTCAACCAAGTGACGAAGAGTGGTGGTAGGGCCAATTTCGTGTGGGGGAAGGAACAACAACGAGCATATGAAGATTTGAAACATCATTTATGCTCTGCTCCTGTACTCTACTTGCCCGATCTGCAACAACCATTTGATATTGAGAGTGATGCATCTGACTATGTTTTGGGCGCAGTTCTTACTCAGCACGGGCATCTACTGGCATACCATAGTGAGACACTCTTCGATGTTGTATGTAAATACCCCACCTATGACAAGGAAATGTATTCCATTCTACAATACTATCATCAATGGAAACATTACATTATGGGGACAAAGATGATCATACACACTGATCACAAGCCTCTGCAATTCATACAAACATAGGGGAAATTGTAGAACGACCACCATCAGAAGTGGTCCACCTACTTGCAACAGTTCCATCTCAACATCAAGTATAAGACAGGTATCTCCAATCATGTCGTTGATTTCCTCATTCGGCCTCCTGTGGATGCACTTACCACTGTGATCCATTCCTATGGACATGAAACATCAAAGTGGCCCCAACTTTACCAGCAAGATCCAGACTTTGCCACCACATATCATCTCTTGGGTATAGGTGCCACTGTCACTGATTTTCACATTCAGGACAGACTCTTATGCCACCTGGGTCATCTCTGTGTTCCTACAAGAGAGCATGCGAAGCTGATTTGGGAAGCCCACTACAGTCGGGTGGCAGGAAATTTTGGCATAGAAAAAACTGTGGCCATCCTTCAGAAACATTTTTATTGGAAAAAAATTTGATTGGACGTCAGCAAGTATATCAGATCTTGCACTGCCTGCACCATTGCTAAGTCGACCATCAAGGAGCAAGGCTTATACACCCCTCTGCCTATTCCTTAGATGTTGTGGGAGTCCATATCCATGGATTACATGTCTAGGTTGTCGACCACCAAGCAYAGAAATGATTSTGTGTTTGTGGTCGTTGATTGGTTTTCGAAGATGGCCATCCTCATAGCCYGTAAGAATACTGTCACAACGACCGATACTACCAAGATATTCTTCGAACGAGTTTGGTTTCACTTTGGGATACCACAGACCATCATCTCCGATCGAGACAACAGGTTCCTCAGCACCTTTTGGTTGAGTCTCTAGTCTCTGTTGGACAACAAGCTCACAAAATCCACTTCTTTCCACCCCCAAACCGATGGAAAAACCAAGGTCGTCAATCAGATGATTGTGCACATCCTACGCATGTACAAATATAATCATCCCTGTACATGGGACTTGAGTCTCCCATATGTCCAACATAGTTACAACATAGCTCTCCATAGTTCCATCGGCCATAGCCCATTTCAGGTGGGTCTGGGATTACAACCCTTGGGACCCATTGACGTTGCACTTCCTCTTGCCACTGTACAGGAAAAATCTTCCCCTGATCAGTCTGCGGTCGACAAAGCCACCAGATTCATTGAGTGGAATTAGCACATCTGCCAACAGGTCCAAGAGATTTTGTAGAAATCCAATGCTAAGTACAAGCAACACCATGATAAACATAGGGTACCACACCAGTTTCAGGTTGGTGACAAAGTCTCGTTTCATTTGCAGAAGGAGAATCTCACCAAGCCCCATCAGAAGCTTCGGCCACTTCGTTACAGGCCTTACACTATGACCAAGGCTGTGGGTAGCAATGCTTTTGAGCTCAACACTCCACCCTTCCTTGGTCTGCATCCAATATTCAATGTGGACCTCCTTCGGCCATATTTCCCACCATTATTGGACACCTCTGAGATCGTCAAACAAATGAAACCAATAGAGCTCAACCCTGACTACATAGAACAAGCATCCATTGATCAGATAGTGGACACACAGGTCAAGGGCACTCGCCAACAACAGATCCAGCTTTATCGGGTTGTCAAGGTAGTGCAACTCCTACACCAAGGCAAGTGGCTCACCCGGGGCCAAATCCAACAGAAGTTTCCTCACTTGATGGGGGAACTCAACACAATGGATACCATTTCTTCCTAAGGGGAGAGGATTGATCCATATGGATATTGGTGGCCACCCACCTATTCCAATTGGCTCCTCGTGTCCATTTTTGTTCAACACATCATTTTGTATTGTTTTATAATTGTGAGTTCTACACTTTTGGGGTTGTCTGGAGCCTCACACATTCTGCAGGTGAATATAGGTGGCCTCTCTCCTAATCCAACTGGCCTATTTTGTATGTTTTCATATCAACACATCTTGTTGTACTTTCAGGGCTGTTTTGAGGCCCTAGACATTGTTTTTTTTTACTCTCCATAGTCAAATTGTAGACAGAGTCAGAGTCTGATGGTGAAATGTGTATTTCTCTAAAATACCTTTCCAATGGGATATCACGTGCCTAAAACAGAGGTTGTATGCAAAATATATGGCCCTAGGAAGTTGAGGTACCAAATTACACCAACTTACCCATAGGGACCACATGACTTTTGGCGTTTCACCTTCTAGGGTTAGGATTTTGGATGTCTAGGGTTTTGGAAATCATGATTAATATGAAAAGGGCCTATGGAGCCTCATTGGAATCCATTCTACTTAGACATATGCACGTAGCAGCCACATCTCTTCTCAGAGATAGCTACCACCATTCAAGCAAGTTTCATTTCTGCAGTTTTACAGTTTCAACCTATTTCATTATTTAATAGAAGATATTGTTCACTAAATATTTTTGTTATTATTCATATATCTGTGTTTATGGTATTCAGTCATTAATCAGTTCGTTCTACTCCTAAATCTGGATCACATCCCCCTTAAGAACAACATGGGATAGGATTGAAGGATTTACAATAGTGACACAATAGGAGAAGGAAGGAGGCATTAGAGCCTATCCCCCCTTAATGACAACTTCATGAACACCTAACATAGATCAAAGTTTTGAAAACTTTTCTTATGTAAGAGATTTTGTGAAAATGTCTGCAACTTGATCTTTTGTAGGGAAAAAGAGCACTTCAATAACTTGATCATGAATGATCTTTCTGATGAAGTGCATGTGTAACTCGATGTGTTTGTTGCACTGATGTTGAAATGGTTCTTTGGCAAGATTGATGGAACTCTAATTGTCTCACCAAAGGCTGGTCAGATGCTGCTCATGGAATCCAAACTCTTAAAGGATATTTTGAAGACCAATTGAAATTAGTGAAGCCAACCAATAAAGGAGTCCCTACTGAATTGTAATGTATCTCGAATTGAACTATACCTCAGATATATCGAAGTATCCTTTTAGATTCTTTTCAATGGCTTTCATGGGGTGTTTGCATATACTAGGAAATAAGACCAACAACAAAGGAAAGATCAGGATGGGTATTAGTCAAGTATAAGAGGCTACCAACTAAGTGACGGTATAAAGTGGCATCAACTTTGGGAGAAGTATAGGTGGAAGGAAGCTTGACTCCATACTGGAAGGGAAAATGGGTTGGTTTACAATCTTCCATGTGGAAGCAATTAGGAAGGTCACAAACATACTTAGATTGGGAAAGAAAAATTCCTTCCTTGGTTTGCAAAACTTGGAGGCCAAGGAAATAGTGAAAAAAGCCTAAGTCTGTCATTTCAAATTTCTTCTTAAGGCAGGTTTTCACAAGGTTTAAAAGTTTTGAGTCACTACTAGTAAGGATAAGGTCATCAACATAAAGGAAAAGGAATATGAGATGACTCCCTACTTTATTGGTGTAGACATTAGGATCAGAATGACATCTAGAAAATCGGGTGTTAATAAGAAAGTTGTCCATTTTGTTATACCAAGCTTGGGGAGCTTGCTTAAGACCATAATGATAATCCTTAAGGCGACAAACAAGGCTAGAGTCATTTTGGACATAGCCAGGAGGTTGTTCCAAGTATATTTATTCTTGAAAATCCCCATGCAAGAAGGTGGATTTAATATCCATATGATGGACCTCCCATTTATGTGAGGAAGCAAGGGCAAGAACAAGGTGGACATAATTAATTTTGGCTACAAGGTAAAAGGTTTCATTATAGTTAATTACTTCAACTTGGGAAAATCCTTTTGCAACTAACTGAGCCTTGTTCCTTTCAACACTTCCATCTTATGCATACTTAGTTTTGTAGACCCATTTACATCTAACAATTTTTCTTCCTTTCAGAAGAGGTACAAGATCCCAAGTATCGTTTTCCATTAAAGAATGATAATCTTCACTCATTGTTGTATCCCAATCTGGATGGCCTGAAGCTTCTGCAAATGTCTTTGGATCATGAGTCTCTGAAACTTGAGCTAAAAGAGAAGAAGCTCATTGGAACTATGAACATGTCTGACATTGATATGAAGGATCACTGACAAGATCATCAGCTGCTTCTTGTGTTGAACAGACCCATCTAGGAAGTTGTGGTGTTAGTGTTGGTTAAGTTTCAATGGAATCATCTAGAGGAAGGTGAGCAGGCAGAGGTGGATTTTCATCCTCATTGTCATCATTTGAAGAAGAAACCATAAAACGAACAGAAGAATGAACAAATGTCGAAGATGGTTTGCAGGCCGAAGAAGTCACAAACATCGAATTAGGCTCGCGGGATAAAATATTTTCATCAAATCTAACATCTCTTATAATAATAATTTCATTACAATGTGGTTGAAGAATTTTGTAACCTTTGAAATCTTCAGAATAACCAACAAATATACACTTCTCACTCTTAGGCTGCAATGATTTCCTTTTCTCATCCGGAATTTACATCGGGTTTAATTTTAGTCCATTCTTCTTCCAGTGTTATATTTTTAAGAGCCTTTGTGGGAGTGCGATTTACTATGTAATTTTCACAATTGATGGTTTTCGCCCAATACTTTAGACTTAATCCCTTATATTGGATCATACAATTAGCCATTTATTTTCATGTGCGGTTCTTTCTCTCAGCAAAATAATTTTGTTGTGGTGTATATGGAACAATGTATTGCATTTGGATGCCCTGTGTAGTGAAGTAAATTGTAAAATTATTGTTCACATATTCACCTCAATTATCCGTTCTTAACCTTTGAATTTGATGTCCATATTGCTTTTCTAAAAGGGCCTTATAGGTCAAAAACTTGTCAAAAACTTCGCTCTTAAGTTTTAAGAAGTGAACCCAAGTACATCTGGAAAAGTCATCAATGAAAGTTAAGAAATAGTTGCACCCAGAAAAATAAGGAGAAGAAAGTGGACCACACAAGTCACTGTGAACAAGATGCAAAGGGTCCTGAGGCGTGCCAAGAGCCACGCTTGTCAAAATTGTCTCAATGATGTTTTTCGAGAAAATAACTGGCACAAACACCATCTCTACATGAAACAAGAGAAAGACCAGTCACCATCTAGTGATTACGTAGTTGTTGCAATGAGATATATTTTAGATGACCAAACCGCTCATGCCAAAGTTTTCTCATGTCATCGCTATGAGCAACAAAAACTTATGGAAAAGATGATGACCCAAAGTTGTCACACTTGTACAACATGGTAATATCATCAACAATTCTAGTTGCAAGAACATGTTGAGGATCTCTTAGATCCTTGATTACAACTTGGTGAGGTGAAAACTCTACGGTTTTACCTTCACCTGAATGAGTGATTTTATATATTGATAGAATGTTACATGAAAGACTTGGAACACATAATACATGATTGAAATGACCATTATCTACCTGAACTGTTCTAGATCCTACAACACTAAGAGATATATCATCACCAACAAATATTTTCTTGGTGTTACATCCATTTAGAGTAGAAAATATGGCTTTCTCCTTATCCATATGATAAGATGTTCTAGAATCAATAAGCCACTCATCAAAAGAAAAAGTAGAAGTTGCATTGAAGGAGAAACTAGAAGAAGAAAGTGCATGTCCATGAGAAGAAGAAGAAGTAGAATCAATATTGATGGTGTGCTTCTTCATCGTTGCTTCTAAAGCTGTCATCTTCTTGAAATATTTGGATGCATCATGACCATCTTTCCCACAAAAGTTGCAATGTATGTCAATCTTCTTATTTTTAGATTTTTCTCATTTGTCACCATTAGGAGCTGAAGTTGTCTGAGTGGGTTTGGGACCTTTGTTTTGCTTATTTTTGTGGTGAGGATGTTACTTCTTGGGATTCTTGAGTTTACTTTCTGTTGGGCTTCTAAGGCTTTGTTGGAGGTACCTGCAGTGTTGATCACTCCAAGTTTTACAAGCTTATCTTGCTTTCTAATCAAAGCATCACAAAAGGACTCAAGAGTGGGTTTTTGATAAGATTTACCTAGATCCTCTCTCATGGCATAAAAGGTAGATCCAAACATAGAATATGCACTACATATCTTAGAAAGAATAATATTGATGCAACTCTCTTCCTACAACTTTATGTTACAGTCTTCACATAAAATTATAAGTGTTTTAAACTTAGATATGTAGTCTTCAATGCAAGAAAAATCATTTGGACTTAAAGTAAATATCTGATTTTCTAACTAATGTGCTCTAATATATTGTGTTTACCAAACACAGATTCAAGTTTTTCCCAAGCTTCATCTGGTTCATAAATTTCTTGAAGGTGGAACCTTAAATCATGAGACATGGAAATTCCGATCAGTCCACATTCTTCGGCATTCCTATTAGACCATTTGAATTTCTTTCTGTTAGAGATATTTCTGGTAAGGGGGGGGGTAAAATGTGAAGGAATGGGTAAAAAACCCACTTGTCCTAAGTTCGGGATGCAAATGCATCAGTGTTTAAATGGAAATCAATTCTGGACGACAGGATTTCGCACGCCCGGATCAACGACGCGCATCGGATTTTGGAGCCCCCCGCCTTTCTACCTTTAAGCGGAAGGGGGGGGTTCGGAATCGGGGGCGCACCTCTTCAACGATCGAGATCAAAGTGCCCGGATCAACGGTGCTCAAGGCGATTCCGGACCCCCCTCGCCTTTCTACCTTTAAGCAGAGGGGGGGGGTCCGGAATCAGACGCGCATCTTCCCATTGGCCAAGATCAAAGCGCCCAAATCAACGACGCTCACGCGATCCCATCCTTCTCAGCTGCTCTTTTTTAAATCAACGTGGGCCCTTCTCCTCGGTTTCCATGTGTCCCCCCCATCTCCACTCTTTTAGTCCATCTCATCATCCACTCACCACCTGCCACGTGTTCCTCTCCCTTCCACGTTAAGCCTCCCACTAAGAGTGTGTCCATTATATCACATCTCCTGTCCCCTATGCTTATTTCCTTACGCCATGTGTCTTCCCCTGTAACCTCCTTCACACATCATAACTTCTTACCTCACCCTCACAATGTTGGCGCCACCACTCCCATTATGCGCCCTATCCTTCACGCTGGCCAGCACGCCTTTTCATCAGGCAGTTCAGTTAATCCAGGTGGCAGTGCAAGGGGTCGTCCACGTCCCAAAGGTGCTGAGTTGGCCGGGCCATCCTCAATCCCAATGAAGCAGTTATTCAGGTAGTTGGTGGTGGTTAGACATCGCCTCCGCCATAATGGGAAAGTCTGGCAACGAATTAAAGGCACGTCGGTTCACCCACGGAACTGTCAGGAATGTGATTGCGTCTGCCATAAGTTGCACGATCATTTAGAGATGGCAGCTGCAGATTGTCAAAAGCCATGCAGACACAATGTGTTTAATGCAGCGTCTCGATTTTGTTGTTGTTGTTGTTTTGAGTATATGCAGGCGTTTTCGGCATTTTTGTATCTATCAATGGTTGAGCAGAGCTCCCGGTTGTAAAGATTTAATGAAGCACTGATACTCTGGTTATGTATAGACTTTTGAGACTTCTTGCCTTATGAATGCCAGTTTCTTTTACATCTTTATTATACTGTGTTAGAACAGCTCGTAATTGGAGGGTCCAGTCGAGTTTTAGCTGCTATAGGATGATGGTGGATTGGATCACTGTAGTAGTTATGTTGTTTCTAATCAGTTCTCGTGATTTTCCCAGTGCTGAATGACTTGGAATTGGAGGATCCAGTCAAGTCCCCCCCTTTCAGCTCCTTGAGACCCTAAACCAAGAGGATCTTGCATTCAGAGTCTTTCCTCTGCAAACCACTGAAAGACTGTCGCCCGAAGTTGTTTTTTCACCTTTCTTATCAAGTCTTCCACCTGATTATCTTTTAATCAACCCACTGGCTGAAGTTTAGATCAAGACCTCCTTTGTCCTTTACATGCGAGATCTAGTCCCTGATTTAGAGTGATATCTCCCCGAGTTTCCATCCATCTGATCATCCATTAAAAACTATCGTGACATAAATTGATGGGTTTCAGGCTCTGCTCCTGCAAGCAATCCAGGAGTGACTTCTGACGCTAACATTTCTAGCGCCATTGTCGGGGACGAAGTTGAATATTTTCTCCGGGATTGAACGACAACGATCAATTGATTCTGAAGGTGCATCAGATATCAGAATTATCAATATTGCTACTGTGCACTTGGAGACTCCATTGTGACGACTCCACTGGGGAGAACCTACTCTATTAATTGTGGCTTTCAGAGGCAGACACACGCGGTCTCATCCACAGCTGCCTCTAGCTACACCTAAAGCTGACCTAGAGGTGGTTCTCAGAAGAGGAAAGAGCTCTACAGAAGAAGTGTCCATCGCCGAAACAGGTAATCTGCCATATCCTTCTGTGAGAACTCCTTTTTCTCCTCCTTAGTTTCTTAATAGACCTCCTTCAGAGGCTTCTCGTTTCTAGAATTTTGGGAGTGTTCCTACTGATTTTTCCCCTCCTGTTCTGGGATTGGAAGGAGAAATTCTTGTCACTTCCCTCTCCTCTGAAGCTGTTCCTTGGCGTAGACCCAGGACTATAGGAGATTTCCCCACTCCTGCACATAGAAGAGCACCTGCTGACTTGAGTTCGTTAGCCTTCTCCTTGAATCCTCTCTTGTTTCCCACTCCACTCCGAGACTCATTCCCAGTAGCCCCTTCGCGAACTCCTTCTCCTCCAAGTTCTCCTCCACCTAATATCCCTATGGCTGGTGTTAATCCCCCTCTAAATAGAATGGACGCCATAGTCGCTGCTATATATGCTCCCTTAATCCTACCCCATCCCATGAATCCTCTCCCTGCTGGAGACTACTTGAAATACATGCCTAAGTTCACTGGAGAAGGGGACATAACTGCAGAAGAGCACTTGGCTGCTTTCTACAGTTATGTAGACAACCTAAACATTGAAAATGAAGATGTCTGGATGAGAGTCTTTGTCCAAGGCCTGGATGGCGAGGTGAGGAAATGGTTTAGAGGGTTGACCCTCGGATCTATTGCTGGAATTGAAGCCTTGGATAGTGTTTTCCTGAGGCAGTGGGGAGATAGGAAGGATTTCATGTATTACATGACCGAGTTTGGGTCCCTGAAGAAAATGGAGGGAGAGTCTATTTCCGACTTCTCCAAAAGATTCAATAAGATGTATAACAAGATTCCTGCAGAGATAAATCCATTAGAAGCCTCTGCCCAAATTTCTTATGTTGGTGCATTTGGCCATGATTTCTGCCTTTTGTTGAGAGAGAGAAGAGCCACCTCCTTAGCTCAAATGCAAGATGCGGCCATAGAAGTGGAATCCAATATATTAGCAGCTGACAGACTGAGGAACAAGGCAGATGCAGAAAAAATAAAGGGAAAGTCTAAAGCCTCAACTTCTGGCCCATCGTTGCCCCACACTCAAGTGGATGAACTGACCCAGATGATGAAGTTTCTGTCTGAAGAGATGGAGAGACTGAAGGTGGAAAAGAAGAAAATGAACAAGGGCCCTCAGAGCACCGAAACCAAAGGGGGTTTCAGGAGGCCAAACAATATCGCTCCCCCGACTATGCACAGAGAAAGGGGAAGAGACAGAGAAGACCAAAGAATTCAGGCCCCTTTACAGAACAATTTTGTGGCAGAAGATGAAGAAGGGGAAACAGACGAGCTCAAGCTTAAGATCCATTGCTTCGGAGAGACTCCCCCTTTTCCTCACCTCACTCAATCAGCTTATGAGGAGTCTCTTATGGATAGTCATCTAAATGAATTGAGAAAGGGAGACAAGGCTAGCGGTGGCCGAGGAAGATACAACCTGAGGTTCGACAAAAGGACAACATCACCTGATATTCCTGAGCGGTCCACTAGAACAGAGAAACTTGCTAATGAAGTAGCAGACGCTCACAAAGGTAAGAAGGCTCAACCCCTCTCTCCCACTGTCCACAATCATGTTCCTGAAATAAGAGAAATTCCAAATTCTACATCTTCTTTTAATTTCGAGCATGAAATTCAGAAGATCAGAATCCCTGTGCCCCTCACTGAGCTGTTTAAACATGGAGAATTTAAAAAACGCTTCTCTGAG
>JASDQU010106858.1:90596-102557 GCA_032191745.1 Picea mariana | reverse complement strand
TTTAGGCATATGATAGCTCGTTGGAAAGGTATCATGGAGGAGATTAATTTTGGGGGCTCAATCATGTTTTTGAATATCATTGAGAACCTTGATCTCTAAAAACTGTCATTTAGGCCCTCAAATTGGCCCCAGAAGTTAAAACCTGCTAAAAATAGTAAATTGCCAAAATTGCCAGAAAATTGTTTTGAGCTAGTCGGAGAAGGTGGGTGGCCACCGATACACACCTGGATCAGATAGTCAACCATATATAGCATTGATGGGATTTGAATGTGCCTTTGATAATCAAGCGATCATTAATATGAAGGGGAGGGAAATGATATTTGAGGTAGTATACTTGAAGTTTATTGCACCATTGGACTCGACAAAAGGAAAGAGGCACATAGAGTCAACAAGAGGGAACAAAATTCACAACTTGTATAACATGACTACCTGGATGGATGATTATGTTAACCCCACTGTAGATGGTGCAATAATTTGGAGAAGTATCAGTTCATGTGCATTAGATTCATAGGAAGGTCTAGAACATTGGCAACAAAGGATGCATGAAGTATCAATTAGATGATGTGCACACATAACCCAATCATTGTGTTGGATTGGAACAGAGTTATGCGATCCACCCAGGTATGATGAATTGACTAACATAAGATCGTTTGTAAAGGTGTTTGAGTCAAATTTACCCAAAAAACAAAGTTTGTTGGCACTAGATGTTGTCCTTAAATCTACTCCATCGAGATGGTGGTCTGCACACAAAGGGGGGATGTAAGACTGGTCGTAGTGTCAGAGACTAATGCAAGTGAGATTTGGTACTGAGTTAGAGAATATTGTGTAGAAATATATAGGGATAAAAGACCCAGCAGGTCATGTGGATCAGTGCATATCCATATGGATTTCAATACTGAAGAAGGAATGGATGCACATATTTATACATACATTGGATACAATTCCGAAGAAATGGCATCTAGAGATGGAAATGCATAGAGAAACAACAAGTTGGGACGAGTTGGTTCAAAGGTTCAAGGTAAATTTTACTTTTGAGCATGAATATCCACTAACAGATGCAACATTATAGGTTATTTGAACCAAGATCTTCTCATAAGAAGGGCCACTGGAGGTGGTACCAGTGTGCAATGCGCACAAAGCTTCTATGACCATCCATGAATTACTGGAGTGTTACAATGTCACAAAACAAGAACATGATGAGGAATATCCCTAATATGTGAAAGTACCCAAAACTAAGTGTTAACGTGTAGTAGAAGGTCCAAAACTTGAATCTATTGCATATACATAGCCGATAAATATGTGAAAAGTAAGCATTGGGACCACAGAGAATCCAAAATTTGCGCAGATAGGAGATTATTTGAGCGATGAAACTGTGAAGCATATTGTATATTTATTGCGCGAGTATCATGATCTATTCTCAACTGCATTCTCATAAATGAAGGGGATAGTTGGAGAATTAGGAGAGATGAAAATCCCTTTGAAACCAGGTGTTAAACCAGTGCAACAAAGACCCTACAAGTTAAATACGAAGTAAAAAGAGAAGGTGAAAGTAGAAATAGACATGATGTTGGACGTAGCGATCATTGAACCATTGAACCAATGGTGGAATAAGAGTGGATAAGTCCAATGGTAGTGTAAGACAAGAAAATAAGAGGAATAGAGATTTGCATGGATCTAAGGAAGTTGAATGATGCATGTTTACATGATCCATTTCCAACATCGTTCATTGATGAGGTACTAGAAAATGTAGGAGGGCAAGAGGCTTATTATTTCACAAATGGATTCTCAGGGTACCATCAGATCAAAATTGTGCATGAAGACATGTATAAAACTAGTTTTGCGATAAAGTGGGGAAGCTATCAGTGTGCAGTGATGCCCTTTGGAGTGATGAATGCACATGWAGTTTTTTCAAGAGTTGTGGTTGCAGATTTTAAGGAATTTATTCATAAGTTCCTTGAAGTGTACTTAGATGATTGGATTGTGTTTAATCCACTGAAATATCACATAGAAGTACTCATCTTAATTTTGGATAGGTGTAGACAATGTCATATTTCACTGAAATTGAAGAAGTGTATTTTTTGTGCACCTTTTGGAATTTTGTTGGGCCATGTGGTCTGCAAGTAGGGATTATTAGTAGATCCTACCAAGATTGCAGTGATTATGGATTTACAACCACCTACATCAGTGAGACAGTTGAGGGTAACTCTGGTTCATATAGGATATTACAGGAAGTTTATCAAAGGTTATGCACAGATTACAACATCGATGGAGAAGTTGTTGAAGAAGGAAGTGAAGTTCCAATCGAATAAGGACTATCAGAAGGGTTTGGACACCTTAAAAAAAAAATTAGCGACCACGTCGATTTTGATATTTTCGGATTGGAATAAGGAATTCGATGTTCAAGTAGATTCGTCATCCATAGATTTGGGTGCAGTACTATCTCAGCTAGGGGAAGGAGACATAGATCACCCAATTGCTTTTGAAAGTAGGAATTTGTCCATAACGGAGAAGAATTACACTACAATAGAACGAGAAGGATTGGAAATGATATATGCGCTACATAATTTTAGACATTATCTATTGGGTTCTCACTTTAAGATGTATGCAAACCATTATGCACTAAAATACTTAGTGAACAAGCCAATGTTGGGGAGGAAAATATGCAGGTGGTTACTGATGTTTCGGGAATACGATTTTGAAGTTGTCATTAAACCAGGGAAGTTGAATGCAGGACCTGATCACTTATCGTGTGTACTATCAGGAGAATATTTAGGGAATATAGATTATATATTTTCATATGCATGGTTATTTTCAGTTAAGATGGTGGACGACTACTTCACAAAAATCGCGCAATTCCTAAATACAGGTATGGCCCCGTCCGAAAAGACAGTTGCGTAGAAGAAACAATCAGTGGTTAAATCAACAAACTAACAGCTCTTTGAAGGGAACTTATATAAGTGAGGTGAAGATGGAATATTGAGACGATGTGTGCTAGAGCATGAAAGGCCTATGCTACTCACAGAAGTGCACAAAGGGATTGCAGGAGGACGCTATGAAGGTAAATCTACTACAAAAAAGATTTTGTGCACAGAGATCTAGTGGCCCACACTTCATAAGGATGCTAAATAATACTGTCAGGAATGCGATGTATGTCAAAGAGAGGGAAATCCATCCAGGAGGGATGAAATTCCCTTACACCCATAGGTTACGTTGCAAGTGTTCTATAAATGGGCCATAGAATTTGTGGGGCCAATCAACCCGTTAGAAAGAAGATCATGAGTGAGGTACACAATGATTGGGATGAAGTATTTGACCATATAGGAAGAAGAAGCACCAGTCACATATTGTACCGCAGAGATTGTTGCGTGGTTTATGTTTGATAATGTGGTCACACGATTCAGATGTCTACACATATTACTCAATGATCAAGGAACACACTTCTTGAATAAGACAATTGCAGCATTGACTGAGGAATTTCAAATTCAGGACTAGAACAATACGTCGTATCACCCTCAGGCTAATGGAGCAACACACGATTTTAATAAAATTTTGAAGAATGATTTGACAAATATCTTCAACATAGGGAGAGATGATTGGGACTTAAGAGTTGCTGCAGGTTTTTGGGCATACAGGACTACAAGAAATAAGTTGATAGGGAAGACATCTTTTAGGTTGGTCTATGGGCAAGAAACAATGATGTTGATGGAGTTTATTCGATCTAGCTTGCACGTTGTAGTAATTACTGATATTTCAGACTCTAATGTAGCAGAGTAGATATTTTCATAGTTAGTACATTTTGAGGAAGATCAGTTTGTCACAGGATTCCACCAACAAGTTCAAAAGGCAAGTGAAAAGGCATGGAATGATCAACACATTAAACAGAAAAAATTCCAAGTGGGAAACTTAGTATTACTCTATGACAATAAATTTATGTAGCATCCAGAAAATTTTTGCATGCATTGGTTAGGACCTTATGTGATTAAGCATGTGGCAGAGGAAGGTGTTGAACAGTTGGAAACCTTGAGTGGAGAAGCCCTGACAGGAATGGTGAATGGGAGTTGGCTAAAAATTTATAGAGACGGTCGGCCATCCGTGCATTAATCTAAACTGCACAAGAACACATGTATCATAGTAGTTGTACTACAGTAGGAAGGTAAAATATATAAAAACAAACAAAAAAGTATAAAAAGGAAGAAAACAAGTAAAAAGAGGGAAAATGAGAAATACAAAGGTAGACAGGAAGACATATTGTGTAGAAAAATGGAGTATCGCACAGACAACAGAAACAACGTATAGTTAGTTAAGTGCACGCAAAATTCAAGCACAGGACATGAACTGTTAAGGGCATTAAAGCACATAATCGACAATTAGAAAGCCATAAATAACTTAACATACTAGGAGATGCGTAGTCATAAACAGACGGCGTCGTCGAGGATCGGGACAGACTGGAAAATCCAAGGAAAAATCCGGTGGAGGATTGGCATTAATGCCATAGTAAGGAAAATATTAATGCTATATTCTGAATGGATTCAACACTTCTGGTAGGAATGAAAGCAATTATACAAATGTCGAAGGGTGATAAAATCATATGAGGGCCGACGAAAAAGGTTATTTCCATTTGATAAGAACTATGAGCATACAGAGTGAACCAAAGACGAACCGTAGTTGAATGGAAACCAACACAGAAAATTCCCCGAACTCAGACACAGAGAACAATGGCACCACTGAAAGTTGGAGTGCCAGCAGTTGCAACATGCAAGCAACCAAAAAGGCCACTCGTTGCACCAGTGGTCGAGGAAACACCAAGAGCTTCGAACTTGCATTCAAGTTTCCACAGGGACTATATACCACCACAGAAAGACACTGCACCACATGTTAAAGTACCCACAGATGAGAAATACCCACTAGTCACACCGAGAATGCCACCTAATGTAAGTGTTGAAGGGGACATTCTAGGCAATATTTCTTCCCTAAATTTTGCAGATCATGATATCACGGATGAACATAAGTTTCCCGAGATGGAATGAGAGAAATGTTTTTATGCCAAAATCATACCTGGGACATGAGAAATCCTACTTGAATGACATACTTGGGTGAAAGGACTAGAAAAATCAAGCATATTGAATGTGCTAGAGATCCCACATTTTTGACAAAGTCTGGAAATAAACACTTGTGTCAAAATGTTGATGAGTTGTGTCCATAGAGGGATGTTGTGGCTAGAACCAGCGGTATCGATTGATACCCAATTGATTGCGTGGATTACAAGTTTTCCAAAAGCAGGAGAGGAAATGGAAACATTTTTCACAAACAAGGCAGGGGAGAAAGCATTATCGTAATGTATGAAGGACAAGTTACACACCTTTAGCGGAAAGAGGGGGATAGATGTCGCAAACATAAATGATGATGGTGTGTGATTTGCAACATAGGTGTTGGCATGAAAATTGTTGAGGAAATGTCACAAGGACGAAGTGTCGGTCGCAGTAATCACATCCGTGAAAAAATGCGCAGAGGGGGTCCAAATGAATTGGGCCACATTTTTCATGAACCGGTTTTTGAAAGATTACATAGAAGCTCGGGAGAAAAGCACAAAGTTTAATTATGCCTAGCTTCTTATCTTGATTGCACTAGTTGGATGGAAGGAGCCTATAAATTACCAACATATGAGAACAACCAACAAAGGCAATGCAGTTGCGCGGTATGCCAACCTATGGTATACAACAAACAAGAGGAGACAAACAGATAAGAATGTTACATTCTATGTCTATTTCGATACAATCAGGTACATCATAGAACATACATCGTGCATCACATCCCAGACAGTAGAAACATACCAGGATATTGCGCATTTTATTGCGCACTTCAAAGTAGGGATGCACCATATGTACATTCAAGCAGAAAGGGACCCTACATGCATGTGGCTTCCAACCAGCTACAAATTAATAGTATATTATGTATGCATGGTTGTTAATGATTGGGAAGATGATTGGAAAATCCCAGCAGAACAAACGAACCACCCGGAAGAGGAAGAAGAATAGGACAAGGATGAAGAAGCACCAGATGAAGGACAGGGAAATGACAAAAATAATGGCACAGGGAATACGACGAGGACACGACCATCAACCGAAGGAACACATCCAACAAGCCCAAGAGTAGGGGAGAAAAGAAAAGACAAGGGGAAGGGTCCAATAGTAGTTTCACACAAAAATATGAAAGTGCATAAAGTATCACATGTCTATAACCTGACAGACGACGACATGGATAGAATCGGATACCAAGTATGGGATGTTGCATAGGAGGCTATTGAGGAAGCAACAATGAAACAAGCATAATTGCATCAACAAGTGCAGACACAGTTAACACAATTGCAATAGCTCTTGGAAGCAGCCAAAATAACACCAGAATGCATATTAGAGGAAGGACAGTCCATGAGTCTGGTTGAGGAAGCAAAGGTTATTAATCGAGTCCTAACTGAGTTAGTAATCAGGCGCATAGTGCTAGATATCCATACATATGTAGTTGAGTTCCCGACACCAGAACTGCAAGAATAGATGAAAAAATTAAGTCACCTGAACATATTGGTGTCATAGATGCCTATACACGTACTACAAAGCTTGCAGGTAGGTATTATGCATGAGATCAGGCTCCACGCATGAGAGGGCTCAAATTCAACAACAATATGCAACTGCTCTACAAGAAAAGAGTAAAGTTGAAGAAAAAGTAGAAGGAGTGATGAAGGCAAGGAATAAGGCCTAGGAAAGGGTCAAGAAAGCCTTAAAAGAGAAGGACAAAGCCGAGAAAATGGCGCAGAAGACACAAGCGGTTGTCCAAAAGTTGTATAAGGAAACTCCAGAAGTACCATTAGTAGTGGAGGCCACCATGGAAGAACGGGTCTTCAGAATCGATGAAGTCATCAAAGGCTTTCGCACAAGGATTAAGGACTTGCAATCATGCACAGTGCTAGGAACACCGCCAGAAGAAAGGGCAGGAAGAGAGAGAACAACGATGACAACAGTAGAAAATATAAAGAAGCTGGAGGGGGAATGTGCAAAGCTCTTTGAGGAAAGTGCAAATATCTGGACCAACCTAGTGGAGGATATAGAAATGAAGGATGTGGAAGCTAGATTGAGAGATGCACAAGAAATGGCATAGAAGGATTCGAAGAGCATAAACACTCTCCCTCCAATTGAATGAATGACGACCATTTTGACAAAAAGGAAATCACACGATGAAATTGATAGGATATGGGACCAGCAGAAGATCCTTTAGCAACAATTAGGACCGTTGCAAGATGAAGCACTAAGGGTGATAGGAGAACTGAAAACTGCACAGGGGAAAGTGAATCAAGTAGTGCATGACACAGAAGAGAAGCTCATGACCCTAACTACGCAAGGTGTAGAAGAATGTTTTTGAACGGAGGTAGAAATAATAAAGGAAGTTGTGACAACAAAGTATGCCTCCCAAAATTTCATAGAGGCATGGAGGAGCATGCAACAGGATTTAGTGGCTCAGGACGAACGACTTGTGAGTGTTGGGGGCCTATTGGACAGGAAGTTTGGATATAGTTTTCATGGAAATCCCAAGTATGGAGGATATGTGCAACAAAAGAAGAAAGAAGAGAAGGCAGGAGCAGAGTGCGTAATACAGGAACATTTAGGCTTGGAAGTGTGTAATGGAGGCACATTCAAGAGGGAAGTGCATAGTAAGAACATACTTGGCAGGAGAATAAAGAAGGGGAATAAAACAAGAGAATAAAGCGGGTGAAAATGAAGGATAGAAGTTGGGCATGCCAAAGGCAGAACTATGCACAAAACAAGGAAGAACAACAGTCATGAGTCAAAAAGAAGCATGCAGACGTAAAAACAGGAAAAACAATCTCGAACAGTGAGTTAACATGAGTTGTCACGAGTAAGAATAAGATGTAATTGAGTTTTTTGGATAAAAGAAGTAGGGTTTTGAGCCCTAGAATTCATGTATAAATATGTAATGGGTTGGGCAAATTAGGGGTTTGCATGTTCAGTTCTAAGGTTCATCGAGTATGTTAAGTTATGTTCTGTGTTGTCAGGTTTTGTTGTGAGAAAAGTGAGAGAGTATCCTAAGAATGAAGAGTCTATGTCTGAATGTTAGGGAGGAGTTGTAGAGAGAGAGGCTTGCACTGCAGAGCGGCCAGGCAAGATGGAGAGAAAGATAGCATGATATATCTATTGTAAGTGTAGTGCACAAGCCTGAGACGATTATAGCAAGAATAATATAGAACCTAGTCATTGTGGACGTAGCCCAAAGTTGGGTGAACCATGTTAAGTAAATTATGTATGCTTGTCTTTTATGTGAATGATCATGAATATTCCCTTTATGCATGTTAGACCAAATCTGTTGATTATTTGATCATTGCTCAATATTTATGAAAGTTACAGTAATTGGTTTATGCTGCAATCTGAAGTATAATGGTACTATATAAATGAATTCACTAAGTAACCAGGGATAACGAATAAAAGATAATGCACACAGAACAAATAGGTAATAATGAATAAGATGAATGCCTCCCATTCCCTCACTATTGCAGAAACTCAGTTCCTACAGCCCCAATGGATGCCTCGGGTGAGACTTCACTTGCATGTAGGTGATTCCCAAAGGGATGATGTCTGAAGGGTTTGTTGGTTAAAATAACTTGAACCTAGGGTCTTATAACCACACGCCAACAACTGTCCTTAGAGTATTTTTGTTATTTTTTGCACGATGATTGATGTTGCAAGCTCTCATGAGAAGAAGGGGTTGGACTGTATGGAAAATATGATTATTACCTTATCTTCCTAGAGAATCTTGCAGGGAGTTGTGGGGTTGTAACTAGAATTCTATTGTCGAGGAGTCGATTTGGCAGACCGTGAGTAGTCTCTCTGGCTGAGAGACTGGTTGTTGTGGAGTGGTTTCCAGACCGATGAGCATATTCTCTAGGTGATAGTTTGATGGGAGTTGTTCCCTGGTGCACTAAGAATTAGTCATAGTGCTCAGAGAATTCCTATCTAGCCTGTAGTTGGTAACCCTAGGAAGGGAAGTGGGGCAACCAAAGGACTGTTGAGAAGATAAGAGGCACACTTCCTTGGATGTGACAGGTGCACAAGGAATGAGGGACTATGGGCTAGTTGCAACAACGAGCATATAGGACTGAGAAATTCTCTTGAGAGTCAGAGCTTAGTGAGTCACTAGAAATATTTTTCCCTGGTGGAGTTGAGCCCCAGCTCAGGGGTGACCTATTGTTGAAATCTTATGAGCAACAATGTCTATGGTTGGGAGGAACGTCTGAGTCAAAGAYGTAGTTGGTGACTTTCATTTAAGATAAGTGTTCCTTATGTATTCGTCTTGGTTGTTGAGTGCATTTTTGTCTATGTTTGACATGGGTTAAATTCTTWTATGTGTTGCATATAGGTATTTKTTGTTATTTTTTTAATTGTTGTGTGCTCATGTAAGTATGTTGTTTTTATCCTTTAATTGTAGTTGTGCATGAGTATGTCAATTCATGGTAACCTTGCGTGTTAAKTTTAACCTTGTGTGTTTGGGTTATGAGTCATCTAGAAGAGGATTGAGTGGTCGGGTGCATAGGATTGTAACATGTGTGCTTCAAATGGTTGGAACTTGTAAGTGCGGTTAAGGAATTAGACCTCGCACACAGTAATAGAAAAGTGGTGTATGACACCAAGGTGGTTGTGCACACAGTTGTACTGTGTGGTTAGTATGCTAGTGTGCAGAGTTTTTTATTTAATTTTGCTTCTTAAGGTTGTTTCAAAAAGTGTTGTTTCCATTGTTAGAAGTTGTGTAATGTGACTCAAGCTTAGGGTGAGCGTGTTACTTCAAGACATATTGCGTGGATTGTGTTTAAAGTATATTTTGCATAATGTGCTTCTAGAGTAACATTAGTCAATGGTATTGGGAATGTTACAGTTTGGTTGACATAGTTCTCCTAAAGTTGAGGTTTTGTATCATGGCTAGGGATGTTACAAATTGGTATCAGAGAAAGAGGTTAAGGTGGTAACGATACTCAGTGGGAGACTAGGTACGTTACACTCCCTCACACAAAGAAATAAGAGTCTGAGAAAGAAAACTCCTCTATACAATAAAGGATAGAGTAGAGTTTTCATTATAGAAGGATTTGAGTCTAAGAAAGAAAACTCTTCTATACAATAAAGAATAGAGTAGAGTTTTCATTATAGAAGGATTTTTGTTTGTTATGCTTCCAGTTGTGCATTTAGAGGTTTAGAGTAAGGATGATGCATAATACTATTCAAGTAAGTATGAGGGAAATTATAGAGAAGACCATTACAAAAGAGGATCAATGACCAAGCGTGGAGTGATGCACTGGCTTTGGAAACATGAAGAAGACTCAAGAATATCTATGGAGTGGTTCGATGGACAAGACAAGAAGAGCAATAGAAGACGTTGTTGCAACAGAGAGACAAATAAATATAAGGGAAAGCAATGAAGATCAATGCTTCTCAGCGAATAAAGTTTTAACATGTTAAGAGCCACGCTGGCTGGTAGAGGTAGATCATAAATAGATAGAGAAAGAAAGTGAGATGAATAAGAGAGGATGAGATGTCTTTAGATAAAGATTAGAAGCAGTGAGGAGCATATGAGCATTATAATCATTGTATTTATCGTTGTAATATATGAGAAGATTGTTTCTCATGTATGTGTGAATTAAGTGCTTTGTGAGATGATCATGATTGAGAGGCGTTCTACATGTTAGTGTGGGGGAGCCATGGGAAGATGTTGTGATTATATATAAGGTTAATTTTTAAAATTTTGGAAGATTTTGTGATAAGATGTTGTTACTATATGTATTTATGTGATTATATAAAGGGTTTAATTTTAAATTTTATAAAAAATAATAATGGGTATTGGTAAAAGGTTTATGGACTATTTTGGGGGGACTTGACTTCACCCCATTGTTGGAATATGTAACTAGTACTTGTCTTAATTATGTGTGAGGAGATTATGTCTGTGATTTAGAGAACAATATCTACGTGGGTGGTTTGATCCTATAGTTTATGATGTTGTTAGATAGCTAGTTGTGAGAGGGATTCTCTCCAACTAAAAGTCATAGAATAGTGTGAGGTTGAGATATTCAGTTAACTAGATAAATTATAGGATCAAGGTAGTTTGTTTATCTTGAATCAAAGACTTATTGTATTTATATATATCATTACATTGATTTGATTAAAACACAGAGAAATTGAAGCATTATTTGTGTGTAATACTCTACTCTCCCAATTTTATATGGTATAAGAGCAGGTCTGAGGTAACTCCCTCACAGGAGAGTCCCAAGTCCAAGAACATGGGGATAGTAGATTCATGTTCGTTAGTGATTGCTATAATGTTTTTGTGTCTTGTTTAAATATATGTGTCATTGAGATCGCGTGATGCATGAGGAACCTTGTTACATGTGTGCGGGATGAGACGAATTTGAGTGTGAACAACTTATATGGAAAATGACGCAGCGTAAGCGTGGAGGATTTGTGACAGCAATGACAAGTTCCAGATGAGAAAATGCGCCAATCCGAAGATCGAAGGCATGGTATATTCACTCCAAGTTGTGAGGTCGCATTGAAGAGAAATTGAGACAGATTCGAAGGCTGTAGAATTTGGATCGGTTTTCTACAAAATTCACGTTGAGGATTGACGTTTATAATACCAGATCGGGGTGTCAAAATGGTAGAATCAAATCCAAGCTATTGTGGTATTTGAGCATCAAAATTACAGTGAATTGAGATAAAATATGCGAGGCAAACAAACACGGTGAGGCTACGCTCACTTCTTGATCATTAAACGAAGACGGATTACATTCTTATATAGAAAAAGACTCTCCCGAGTCGGCTACATGCAAACCAAAAGACAACTAGACAACTGACTCTTAACTCAGAACTTACTCTTCTAACTGGCGCTTATAAACCGCGCTTATTACTGCTGCTA
>JASDQU010106858.1:73150-83524 GCA_032191745.1 Picea mariana | reverse complement strand
GATTGCGTCTGCCATAAGTTGCATGATCATTCAGAGACGGCAACTGCAGATTGTCAGAAGCCATGCAGACGCAATGTGTTTAATGCAGCATCTCGATTTTGTTGTTGTTGTCGTTTTGAGTATATGTAGGCGTTTTCTCCATTTTTGTATCTATCAATGGTTGAGCAGAGCTCCCGGTTGTAAATATTTAATGAAGCACTGATACTCTGGTTATGTATAGAATTTTGAGACTTCTTGCCTTATGAATGCCAGTTTCTTTTACATCTTTGTTATACTGTGCTAGAACAGCTCGGAATTGGAGGGTGCAGTCGAGTTGTAGCTGCTATAAGATGACGGTGGATTGGATCACTGTAGGAGTTACGTTGTTTCTAATCAGTTCTCGTGATTTTCCCAACGCTGAATGGCTTGGAATTGGAGGATCCAGTCAAGTCCCCCCCTTTCATCTCCTTGAGACCCTGAACTAAGAGGATCTTGCATTCAGAGTCTTTCCTCTGCAAACCACTGAAAGCCTGTCGCTCGAAGTTGTTTGTTCACCTTTCTTATCAAGTCTTCCACCTGATCATCTTTTAATCAACCCACTGGCTGAAGTTAGATCAAGACCTCCTTTGTCCTTTACATGCGAGACCTAGTCCCTGAGTTAGAGTGATATCTCCCCCAGTTTCCATCCATCTGATCATCCATTAAAAACTATCGTGACATAAACTGATGGGTGTCGRGCTCTGCTCCTGCAAGTAATCCAGGAGTGACTTCTGACGCTAACACTTTCCATCATTAATGGATTCTTTTTCCTTTCCCAAGGTAATCTAGTACATGCCTTTACTTCTTAATAAATCATCCATATGGGATTTCCATTAGAAGTAGTTTGTGTCAGTAAGAAAAAGATCACTGGAAGAAGCCATTTTAAATGTGTAGATAATATGGATTTAAAAACTAAAACTGATAATCTGGATGGACAGATCTCAAAAAATTAGGCAATTTTAAAAAAATGACACTAAAAACGGACTTCGGATGTGAAAGTTATGCCCTCACTTTTACAAATAAGTTGTTTTATGAAGTGACGCACTTTTATAAAAAGAAGCGGGAATCACTTTTACAATGAAGTTACTTTATAAAAGAAAGTTGCATGAAAAATAAATAACTTTAAAATAAAATATACTTGAAGTGAAATACACTTTACAATGGATGCATGAACTTTTTCAAAAAGAGTAACAAAAAAGACATTTGAACTCAAGACCTCTTACTTAATCAGGCAACTTTTAACCAAGTGAGCTAGAAAAACATATTGTATTGTTTATAAGGAGGATTGTTGTTGTTGTTGTTGTTGTTGTGGAAGATGTCCTTGGAGAGCGTGCTCATAAAAAATTCTTTTCACACAAGAAAAAATGTTTGTTTCTCAATGGAAACAAGGGTTAGATCTCGGTTAGCTTACTTGGAAAATGAACCATTTCAGATGTATTTATGATTTGTTGAGATCACACACAATGGGGGGAAAAGAGCATACGCATATCCAAAAGAGTAACAACCCAGAAATAAAAAATAGAAAACAGAAATAAAACCGAAATAATACTCTGCAAAAATTTAAAAAGGGCGTATTCAGGCTTTATACCTCCGGATCTGACTAAAATAGTCATATCTTGGGAAAACAAAAACCTTTTCGAGTAAAATGAAAAATGTTCCAGACTGAAATAAACACTCCAGATGCAATGGAACAATCCTCTCAGCCCAAAAATGTATAGAAATGGCATATTGTGTCACTATTGTAAATCCTTAAATCCCATCCCAAGTTGTTTTTAAGGGGGGATGTTAGGATATTTAGACACATAGGAGTTAGTTAAGATCTACTTGGTATAATGTGTCGTTAGGTAAAAGTGTGTTTATTTAGTATGAATTAGTATGCATTTGTAGTTAGGAAATATGACAGTCACGATATGTTCCCAACATAGAGTGATCTGAAGGTTCCTATTCTCCTCTATATTAATGACTAAATTGATCTCGATCTACAACGAGAGAGGGTCTTTAACCTGGCTTTGATACCATGTTCGACAAAACAAGTATTCCAACATAGGATGAACAACTTCAGTAACCACTCACACAACGAGATCAAATATCAACACATCGATATATTGACGTGGTAAAACCCCTATGGGGAAACATCCACAGCCCCAACCAACGCGGCCACTTCGAGCAATTTATTAATGCAAAAGAAAAATATTACATAGAKATTTTACAAGAGAGTTTCTCACAATCAATCATCATAAAATGACCATCCCTACTATTTAAATAGAGATCATGGACCAATCAGATGTTAAGCCACAAATCAATGTAACCATTAAGATTGAGGAGAATATTAACCGTCAGATCACTCTATGTGGGGAACATATCATGACAATCAGATTTCCTATCTACAAATGCATACTAATGCATACTAAAGAAACACACTTTTACCTAACGACACATTAGACCAAGTATATCTTAAATAACTCCTAAGTTTCTAAACATCCTAACATGTGTGCTGACTGGCTGAGACGAAAATAGACGGGGGGCCTACTCCACCGGAAAAATGGAAAAAGGGGATGAGTCATATGTCTTGGGGAAATATTTTAATAATATTTTTGGAAAAGTGTAATGTTATGGATATGTTTTTATCCTAAGTTCCTGAGGGTAGGGAACGGGTCACCAAGTGGCTTAATGCTACTTTTAAAGGTGACAAGTGTCAAGTGGAAGGCATGCAATATATATTGATTTCCTTAGTGCATTTAGGGTATTTGTTTGCATGATTATTGATGTTGCAAGATCTCATGATGATTGATGTTGTGAGAGATTAGATGTTGTGGAGTGGTTGCTAGAGCTATGAGCATATTATCCAGGTGAGAGTTTGTTGGGAGTTGTTCCTTGGTGCACTGAGCATTAGCCATAGGACTCAGAGACTTCCTATCCAACCTATTACTAGTAACCCTGGGAAGGGAAGTGGGGCAACTGAAGGACTGTTAAGTAGAGAAGGGGGAAACTTCCTTGGGTGTGACAGGTGCATAGGGAATGAGGGATTTTGGGATAGTTGCAACAACAAGCATCTAGGACTAAGCAATTATATTGAGAGTTAGACCTTAGTGAGTCACTAGAATTATTTTCCCCTAGTGGAGTTGAGCCCCAGCTCGGGGGTGATTTTTTGTTGAAATCTTATGAGCAACAACGTCTATGGCTAGGACGAACGTCTGAGTCAAGGTCAAAGTTGGTGAATTTCATTTAAGAGAAGTGTTCCTTATGTATTCGTCTTGGTTTCTGTGTGCATTTTTATCTATGTTTGACATGGGTTAAATTCGTGTATG
This sequence comes from Picea mariana, assembly GCA_032191745.1. Lineage (NCBI taxonomy): Eukaryota > Viridiplantae > Streptophyta > Pinopsida > Pinales > Pinaceae > Picea > Picea mariana. The sequence continues at coordinate 80,198 of JASDQU010106858.1, read as the reverse complement.
TGTTGCATATAAGTATTTTTTGTTATTTTGTTAATTTTTGCATACTCATGTAAGTATGGTGTTTTTATCCTTTAATTGTAGTTGTGCATGAGTATGTCAGTCGATGGTAACCTTTCATGTTAAGTTTAACCTTTTGTTTTTGGGTTATGATTCATCAAGAAGAAGATTGAGTGGTCGGGTGTGCAAGATTGTAGCTTGCGTGCTTCAAAAGGTTGGAACCTGTGTGTGCATTTAAGGAATTAGACCACGCACACAGTAATTGAAAAAGTAGTGCATGACTCCAAGGTGCTTGTGTGCACAGTTGTACTGTGTGGTTAGTATGTTGGTGCACATAATTGTTTGATTTAATTTTGTTGCTTAAGGTTGTTTCGAAAAGAGAGTGCTTCTTCCGCTATTACAAGTTGTGTAGTGTGAATCAAGCTTAGGATAAGCGCGTTACTTCAAGACATACTGCACGGATTGTGTTTAAAGTATATTATGCGCAGTTTTCTTCTAGAGTAACATTAGTCAATGGTGTTGGGAATGTTATAGTTTGGTTGAATTAGTGCTCTTGAAATCGAGGTTTTGTATCATGGCCCGACCTATGTGGTTGGGGATGTTACAAATTGGTATTAGAGCATGAGCTTAAGGTGGTAATGGGACTCAGTGGGAGACTAGGTACATTACAAATTGGTATCAGATATATTGGTTTAACAATGGACTTTTATGGACCAAATATTAGCATGAATAGACGTGTGCGTTAAGTATTTAATGTTGTGCAATGCAGAGTTTAGTTTTCATGGAAAACCATTGGTGCATGGTATAGAGTTGTGATGTCCATAAAGATAGTGATTTGCAGATGTGCGCACTTGAGTTTGGAATGTTAAAATCATCCAAGAAATCCAACAGAAGGATTCTGACAAAATGGTGCAAAGTTTTCATGTAGTTGTTCCATGAAATCACCTAACAAATCTTGGTGCTTGCACATTTTTTATAATTTTCAGTGAATAGAGGAAGACAAAGTCGGTTCAGAAGGATAAAAGTATGGAATATGCATAGAGGACTTATAGTATTGATGATGAATTTGGGGATATGTATGTCATTTTGCATGTCGATGGTACATAATCCAAGGGGGAGCACATGAACTTGGTAGAAACTGTAAAAGTACTGCAGATAGATGTCCATAGCTATAAAGTTGATATTAAAAGGCTTATGAGAGCCAAGGCACAACAAGATGAATTTAATGTCAAATTGATGCAAATTCTGGATAGAATATAAAAGAAGATGGATAAGGAGACAAAGTCGAGTATATCAATAAGTCACATGTCTCATGATGAGAAAATAAGAAAAGAAATAAGTGTTTGTAAGCAACCTTTCAGGAAAATGTGCAGTAGTTTGAGTACATATCATGTCAGAAAGCATAAGAGAAGGATTGGGGTGGACAAGATACAGGGGAAATGAACAAGATCAAGCCTCCTACCTTTGACGGTGAGCACAAAAAGGATGAACAAGCGAAGACCTGGTTTCTGGGTATGAGAAAGTACTTCCAGATGAATAACTATTTTGCGCAGAAAGAAGGGAGAATTGTTATTTATTAGTTAAAAGGAAAGGAATCAATGTGGTGGGACCAGTATGTGGAAGTGCAACAAATTGATGAGAAGAAAGTTCCTTGGAGATAACTAAAGAGGTATTTCCAAAACACATACTTAACCAAGCGATACTATGAAAGGAAAATGAAGGAGTTCTTCGAACTCAAGCTTGCCAGCATGACAATTGACGAGTACAAATTAAGATTTTTAGAACTACTAAATTATGTGCCTTTTATCAAGGATGAATAGGTGAATATTCAGAGATATTTGAGTGGGATGCCCTCATTTATCAATGACAAGATAAATTATGATGACCCTAATACGTTGGAAGAAACCATAAGGTGCACTAAGTGTCTTTATGAGAAGCAAAGGGGAAGGATGACTTTCCAAAAGGCTTGGGAAGACAAGATGAAAAGTGAGGTGGAACAGAAGAAGAAGAAGGGAGCTAAGCCAGAATTTTTCATAAATATTGCGCAAAGACAAAAGACTCTTTAGGAGCCCAAAATTTCGAAGACAGTGGGACAAAAGTCATGGAATCAACCTATGCAGTGATGGGGTTGTGGCGGAAATAATATGTGCATATATTTCCCTCAAAGATGTGATAAAGCGAGGAATGCGCACAGTGTGTAGGAAGTTATGACAGTGGAGGGAATGGGTAGAAATATGACAAGGATTTATGTCGTGATGGATAATAAGAAGTTTGATTTCCAGTCACACATGATAGAGGTGGAAGGTAGGATTAATGACCAACCCATTGCTATTTTAATTGAGTCGGGACCTAGTCATAGTTATCAATATCCTAAGATGTTGGAAAGATTTCATCTATTAAAAAGCAAGCTTGTGAAACCTTGGTTGGTGCAATTAGCTACAGGAGAAAAAATGAAAATCAATAAGATGGTTAAGGCATGTCCATTGGAGATGAACGAACTGCACACAAAGGATAATTTGAATATTATACCTTTGGGCTCGTATGATTGCCTCATTGGTATGGATTGGTTGGATGAGCATCATGTTGTCCTTGATTGTTACAATAAAAAATCACTTTCTTGGATGAAGAAGGAAATTTGAGTTCAGTTCAAGGAATTCCAAGAGCTATGACTATCAGAGAAGTTTCAACATTGCAATTGAAGAAAAGTTACAGGAAAGGGTGTCAAGTATTCACAATTCACATGGAAGAGGAACCTAAGGATAAAGTTCCAAGTGTGGAAGAATTYRCAGTACTAAAAGAGTTTGAGGATGTCTTTCAAGAGATATCGAGATTGCCTCCAAAAAGAGATATTGACATCTCTATTAATATGATGTCGAGAGCAGCACTTGTATCCAAAAATCGTTATAGAATGAGTATGTCAGAACTGAAGGAATTGCATATGTAGATTGAAGAGATTCTGAAGAAGGGATACATATGCCCCAGTGTGTCGCCTCGGGGCAAGCCAATTTTTTTCATGAAGAATAAGGATGGTACATTGAGACTATGCATCAACTTCAGACATCTGAACAAGGTAATAGTGAAGAACAAGTATCATTTTCCAGGGATAGATGACATTTTTTATCAGTTGAGAGGTGCATAGATATTTTCAAAGATAGATCTTAGATATAGTTATCACCAAGTGAGAACTAAAGAGGAAGATATTAGTAACACTTCCTTCAGAACAAGGTATGGTCATTATGATTTTACATTGGTGCCATTTGGGTTGTCGAATGCACCAACTATCTTCATGTGTTTAATGAATGGCATTTTTCATAGATTACTTAGATAAGTTTTTCATTTTGTTTTTGGATGACATTCTTATTTACTCAAAGTATGAGGAAGAGCATGAGAAACACTTGATGATGGTATTACAGGTTTTGAGGGAGAATTAGCTTTATGCAAAGCTGAGAAAGTGTTCATTTTATCAACGACAGATTCACTATCTAGGTCATATCATTTCAGAGGAAGGAATAGTTGTGGACCAAGTGAAGATAAAATCCAATGAGGAATGTCCGACACCAAGAAATGTAGCAGAAGTGAGATCCTTTATGGGAATAGCAGGATACTACAGAAGGTTTATTGAAGGATTCTCATAGATTTCACATCCAATTACATCCCTGCAAAAGAAAGGCATGTGATTTGAATGGACTTCATATTGCACAAGGAGTTTTCAGCACTTGTAGAGTTTGTTAACAAGTTTGTCAATTTTGAGGGTTGTTGATCCAAATGTAGACTTTGTTGTGTGCACGGATGTATGAAAGGAAGGACTCGGTGGAGACTCGAGTCAGAATGTACATGTGATGTGCTACGAGTCAAGAAAGTTGAAAGATCATGAAAGGATCTATGCTACACATGACTTGGAATTGGCAGCCATAGTGCATGCTTTGAAGATGTGGTGGCATTATCTCATGGGTAAAATATTTGAGTTGAGAACAGACCATTGTGGCCTAAAATATTTGTTTGAACAACCAATTTTGAATTCCAGACAAAGCAGGTGCTTAGAGTTCCTCAATGAGTATGAGTTCGACATAAAGAATATTAGAGGAAAAGAGAACAAGGTGGCTAACGCACTTCACAGGAGGATGCATGAGATGCATGCTACAACCATTAGCATGTAACAAACATATTTGTGCGATAGAATTTTGGAAGTTTCCAAATTAGATCTGTGTTATATGGATATAAATGCAACTTTACAACAAGGTATGTCACAACAAAAGTTAGAAGGATGTGAGCTGAGAGAAGATGGGATCCTCATGTATAGACAGAGAGTCTATGTGTCGAATGATCAAAAGTTGAATAACATAATTTTGTCAAAGATGCATAAGGTTCCTTATGCTAGACATCCATGATACCAAAATAAAATTGTTGCAGTCAAGAAGCAATACTTTTGGGCATATATGAAAAATGAAGTTGCGGATTTCATTGTGAGATGTGTCAAATGTTAGAAGGTCAAGGATGAGCACAAACATCCAGCTGGTTTGTTGGAGCCTTTGCCCATTTCTGAATGGAAGGGGAAGTTGTGACTATGGAATTCATAACTAAGTTTCTTATGACTTCTAAGAAACATGATTATATTATGGTGGCGGTGGACAATCTTAGTAAAGTTGCCCATTTTATTCCAATCAAGTCAATGCACAAGGAAACCGAAGTTGTTGAGATATAGATGCAAGAAGTTTCTAAGTTGCATGGTGTTCCTAAGAAAATTTGGTTTAATAGAGATTCCAAGTTCACCTCAAACTTTTGGAAAGAGGTATTCAAAGGATTTGGAACAAATATGAATTTCAGCACAACATATCACCCTGAGTCAGATGATCAAACCGAGAGGGTAAATTGGGTGATTGAAGACATGTTGAGGATGTATGTTATGGATAAACCATCCAAGTGGGAAGACTACCTCCATTTGGTAGAGTTTTCTTACAAAAATGGGTATCATGAATCCTTAAAGATGAGCCTATTTGAAGCACTTTATGGTAGAAAGTGAAACACGCCTGTAAGTTGGGATAACCCGAAAAATTGCACAGTAGTTGGGCTAGATTTGTTCTAGGAAATGGAAGGGAAAATGGTAAAGATTTGGAATAATTTAAAGGCTACCAAATACAAGCATAAAAGTTGCGCACATAAAGGAAGATCCCACAAGGAATTTGGAGTGGGTGATCGCGTGTTTCTGAAAGTAAAGGCCAGGCGTAGTTCCCTGAAGTTGGGAAAGTGTTCTAAGTTAGCATCACTTTATTGTGGGCCATTTGAAATCCTTGAAAGGATTGGTCCCATCGCTTATATTCTTGCATTGGCTGCGTCCTTGTGTATTTATAATGTTTTCCATGTGTCATTTCTTAAGAAGTATGTAATTGATGCTAATCATGTCATTGATTGGAATGTGATTCAAGTGGAGCTAGAAGGCAGATTTCAAGTGTGATTGGTTTGCATATTGGATCAGAAAATCAGGTAGCTCTGGAATCGAGTCATGGATCTAGTAAAGTTCCAATTGAACTGGTACGATCCTGAGGATGCATTCTAGAAGCATGAGGATGTTATGCGAGCAGAGTATTGTCATCTTTTTTATGATGTTTGAAATTTTGTATGTGCATGTGTATATGATGCAATGAGGACAATGCATAAATAAGGGAGAGGGGATTGTAATGTCCCTGATTCGGGACCCTTTGTAATTGTACATATAGGCTAATGAGTGGTTGATGCTAATGGTTTATGTAATGTATATATAGGCTAGTGATCCATTGAAACATGGATTTTGGTGTTGTTCACATCAGAGTTGTGTGCAGAGAAGTGTTAACAAAGTCAGGGTGTGCACTTGCTATGTGTTGTGCGCACCTGGGTAAGTGTGCACATTGCACTATCTTGTGCGCACTTGGGTTAGTGCGCGAGAATGAATGGATATGTATGGAGGCTGAAGAGCCTGTGTGATTATGAGGCTGGTGAGCCTAGACGAAGATAGGCCAATATGCCTATCCATGTAAATATAATCATGAATATTAATATAATATTGCATCGTTGTGCGTTGACTGACTCAAACAAAAAGTGAGTCAACATGAGTTGTCATGAGTCAAGATAATACGTAATTGGGATAAGAAAAGTAGGGTTTTGATCCCTATAATTCATGTATAAATATGTAATAGGTTGGGAATATTAAGGGTTCTCCTGTTCAGTTATGAGGTTCATTGAGTATGTTATGTTTTGTTTTGTGTTGTCAAGTTTTTTCAAGAGGAAAGTGAGAGAGTAGACTRAGAATGAAGAGTTTATGTTTGAATGTTAGCGAGAAGTTACACAGAGAAAGACTTACAATGCAGAGCARCTAGGAAATATGGAGAGAAACATAGCACGATATATCTATTGTAAGTGTAGTGCGCAAGCCTGAGAAAATCACAACAAGAATAATAAAGAGGCCAGTCATTGTGGGTGTAGCCCAAAGTTGGGTGAACCACGTWAAATACTGTGTCTACTTCTATTGTATGTGATTGACCATGAATATTCCCTTTATGCATATTAKACCATATATGTTGATTATTTGATCACTACACAATAGTTATGAATGTTACAATAATTGGCTTATGCTGTAATCTGAAGTATAATGGTACTGTATATTTGAATTCACTAAGTAACCAAGGGAGAACAAATACAAGATAATACACACAGAACATATAGGTAAGAACGAATAAGATGAATGCCTCCCATTACCTCACTACTACAGAAACTCGATTCTTGCAACCCCAATAGATGCCTCGGGTGAGACTTTACTTGCATGCAGGTGATGCCTAAAGGGCCAATGTCTAAAGGTTTTGTTGGTTAAGATAACTTGAACCTAGGGTCTTATAGCTACGCACCAACAAATGGTTCCATTTTTGGGACCCAGAATCTGTGATTGAGGGAATTTTTTGGAGGTCGACTAAGAAAGAGATCTCAAAATTGCTAGAAGGGAAGGAACGAGAATTTTCTCAAAAGAGAATAGACATCCTCTGATGATTGACGATTGATGGATGAAAAGGTCTGTGTACACATA
>JASDQU010106858.1:37207-51761 GCA_032191745.1 Picea mariana | reverse complement strand
CAGTGACCTGTCCATGGTATTGGTTGTTTGGTTAATCACAGAGAAAGACCATGCAATTGTGGATTTAAGGACCACTATGCAAAGATACGGCCATGAAATCGAGGGGCTTACCAGATTGTATTTGAGCTCTCATTTCTGAGAAGAAACCAACTCTCATTTGTGTGAGAGGGGAGATCGCATTTCCAAGAAGAAACGAGCTCGCATAAGGAGGAGAACCAACTTATGTTTTTGAGGCTTGTATGAGAAGAAAACAACTCACATTTGTGTGAGAGGAGAGCTCAAATCGCATGAGAAAGAGGGGTCATGATTGCAAAGAGGATGCCAAAGGGAGGACTATGAAAACAAAATTGTGGAGGTGCCAATCGGAATAAGAGAGGTTCCAAAGGGACTCGATCGCAGTGAGAGAGCTTGGTGTGGTGGAATCACTGTTCGAGGAGAGTGCCACCAGATTGTGAAGGATCCACACAATCATAAACTTATTTTTCAATAATGTCGTCCTCTACATAGCTTTGATTGATGACTATCTTGAATGTTATCAAGAACGAGCCTTCAGAGGGTTTTAGCGCAAGTCCCCACTCCGAAGATAATCTCTTGCATGTGAAGAACTATAGAAGATGGATTTTTCTTGTGGAAGAGGAAGGGTACCGCTAGTGTTAGAAGAGAAACTCAAGCACGTGAGGCATATAATGAAGCCAAATGACAAAATAGAGAGAGTGTTGTTGGATGCAGTTCGACTCACTGCATTAGATTGGAGTGTGATCTAGAAAAAGTAGTGTAGAAAAAGTAGTGCATAAAGGAGAAGAGCCAGTAAATCCATTGTGTGAAGAGAGAGGATCCTCCATCAAAAAGAGAGGAGGAGTGCTGCTGAGTTATGGTAGAGAATTAGCTACTCAAGGTGGTGGCTTCAAGAAGACTGAAGCCACCCACCTTCTGGGTTGAAAAAGAGAGAAATGCCTACCACATTTTCAACCAAATAATGGTAAATGATTTTATTTATAAGGCTTTTCGATCAGTGTTTCAATGAGCATTTCAATATCTAATAGTCAGAATTAAGAAGGCTCGTTCTTAATAGCATTCAAGAAAAGACATAATTTAGTGAATAGTTTGAAGGCATGAAGGCTCGTTCTTGATAGCAATCAAGAAAAGACATAATTTAGCAAGATGAAATTTCAGAATCTCCTCAATTCTGGAAAATATTTTTATTGAAAAGACTCCTATTACATTCCAAATATATATAAAAAAAAAACTATGACTGCTATCCGAAAAGACTCCTATTACATTCCAAATATATATAAAAAAACACTATTACTGCTAACCCCCTCCTGGTCCACCTTAATATCTTTAGTTGCTTCCTATATAGTCTTCAGATCCTGACTTGATGCCTTCCACTCTGGAACTATTTGCTCAACCACTGCCTGTAAATCTGGAATTGATTGCCAATAATATAGATCCTGACTTGATGCCTTCCAATCTGGAACTATTTGCTCAACCACTGCCTCTAAATCTGGAATTGATTGCCAATAATATCCCTGAAGACTAGCTCGATACCTTTATTTTTATTGAAATGCTCAATAGTTCCTCCTTGAATTATGAAACTGTTTTCTAAAATAGGATTAATGAAAGGTTGTTTTAGAAGTCTCAACTTCAATTTTCTAGATGCCCCGCTCTTACTAACAAACAAATCTTCAAATACTTCTCAAATCCACCTTTTTCTCCCAGGATCAATATGGTTTTTTCCAGATCCATAATTTTAGATTATAAATATTCAAACAACTGAAGCAACAAGAGTTCCTGCATCTGGAACAACAACCACATCACTTCCATTCAGGAGCATCTGATATAAATGCCATACACTGTGCCTTTTTCCTATTCTTCTCAACTGAGACACATATTCTGATACGTTCTTGATAGCTTCAACCTGCTGCGTGAAAACGTTTCCCTTGATAATTCTCTAAATAATCAAAATATGACAACAAATTAATTATCTGGTAATTGAATCAAATGAGGAGGTGTAGAAATTGTTACTGTCTCAGTTGTTAAATTTAACGCCTCTAGTTTCTTACTCTTCTTCTTTCAATCCCAGATCTCTGGTTTTCATCGGAAAGAACAGCCCTATGTAATTCCCTGTGAGATTTTTTCAATTTGTCATGATGGAAGAGAATGAAAATTGCCCCCAGAAGAGGGACCGGGATTCCAAATTCAAAGGTAACTAATCGAATGCAAGATGCATCATCGGATATCCTACTAGGGATATGCTTTCACAAGTTCCCTGTTCAACTACAAAAATGAGTAACTCCACTTGAACTTACTCAACAAAACATTTGTTGTTTCTTCCTCTACATATATCAATAATGCTGCAGCTAATGCTTCCACATATGATAGCTCACATGGTCGGCTATAGTTCATTGTATTTGCAGCTTGAAACCATGGAAAAAGGGAGAGAAGCTCTGAAATGCTAATTTATTCGTAGTTCCTTCAACAAACCAAAACGTGAGAGCTTGCGCCCTGTACCCGTTTTTATACCACATTGTAAGTTGAATTGGAAAACCCTGAATAACTTCTTGTCCTCCATATTCTGATTGCATAGAAAGGGAAGCATCACGATCTTGGTCCCTTCAGATATTGCAGTGATAACTTTACAATAGCGCAATGTCTGTCATCTCATCCATGTCGAAATGGGGACATATTATTTTTGAAAGAGGGGCAGTGCTTGGGTGAGCACCTCAGCCTGCGACTACCTTTGTGAACTCTGGTGAGAAAATTTAAAAGGAATATTGGGTTTTATATATCTTAAAGAATCCTAAGATTTCCATTTCTTCCCTTTGCAATATTTTAAACCCACATTCATGCTGTGGTTGTCAACTCTTCCGGTGATACAATGGAGTCACTGAAATCGCTAAAGAAATCAAAGACCTGCAAACAAAATAGTCCAATCTTCCTGCTACCCATAAAATCACACATGCGTCCAGAGATCAACGACATCATTATCTCGACAGATCAACATGCTCCCTTGATAACCGCCAAGAGGAAACACGAAAACCTACAGGACTGCCACGTAGCATAAGCCAAAATGATATATAAACATTTCAGGTCCGTGCTCTTTAGTTAACTGTCAGACAATTTAAAATGAGAAACATGATAAGGGTTGTCGATCCCCTTTCATTAAATATCCATCGTAGATGCTGAGGATGCTTGCTTGAACTGGCATTCGGCTTGTGAATTGGCGCTTATGGTTGCTAAATGAAACCCTGTTCAAAACCTTATGTATCTCAAAATTAATGTCACAATATAGTTAGTTGCCTGTGTTGACGGATGAATACGTCCTTCAAAAATTCCTGTAGACGGTCATATTTGCAATAGTTACTCGATCGGCAAGTGATATTTCACTCATATCATTACCATAGAACTCAACAAATTTGCCAACCACACTATGCTGTTGTAGAATCCACCGTGTTGTTGTACCAGTGGTTTCGTGGGCTCCATTGGCGGGCTTGCTCTTGACACTTGTGTTCTCGGGCGCTCCATTTGGCTTTTGGACTTTTACTTAGAAATATGTGAAACAAACACACGGTGAGGCTACGTTCACTTTTCTATTGATTAATGAAGACTGATTAGATTCTTATATAGGAAACTAACCTACTTAGTCAGTGACATGCAAACCACACATAACTGGAATTTCTATTAAGTGAAGCAACTATGTTAATGACTCTTGTACACTGATTCTTGTAACTGGTGCTTACAACTAACACTTACTCCATTATTTCCAAGTCTCCCCCTTAATGGAGAATGGATTGACTTCTACACCTAACATCTCCCTAAACAATTCAAACTTAATCTTTCCAAGAGGCTTAGTGAAAATATGAACAACATTTCACTAGTATTACAATACATAAGAGCTATTTCATTTGACTGCAACTTTTCTCTGATAAAATGAAACTGAGCATCAACATGCTTTGTCCTTGCATTAAAAATCGGATTCTTCACAAGATTGATTGAACTTTGATTATCACATTTGATCATGGTAGGTTCATTTCATTCTTCTCCAACATCTTGAAGAAGTCTTCTTAATCAAACAACGTCACAAGTTGTTTCACACAAGGCTTTATATTCTGCTTCAATAGAAGACAGAGATATAGTAGGTTGCATTTTACTGCTCCATAAAACAACCCCGGATCTAATGCCAAACGCATATCTAGTGGTTGATCTTCGATCATCCGGATTGCCAGCCCAGTCAGAATCTGAGTAACCTATCAACTCAACATCAAATGCATCAGTGTATTTAATACCATAATCAAGTGTTCATTTTATATACCTGAGTATCGTATTTGTTGCATTCCAATGGCTTTCATGAGGTTTCACCATAAACTGACTTAACACACTCACAAAGTATGCACTATCAGGTCTCGTTGTGGTGAGATAATTCAAACTACCCACCATTTGTCTATACATAGTGCCATTCACCTCCTGTGAACCATCAATCACAAGAAAGTTTCACATTCTGTTGCATGGGAACAATAGAAGACTTACACTAATCCATTTTAAATATCTTAAATACTTCTCTGACATACTTACTCTGATAAACAAAAGTTTGGCCTGCATTTCTCCAAACTTCAAGACCTAGGCAGAATGTAACTCACCAAGATCTTTCATTTCAAAAACTTTTGACAACAACACCTTGATTTGATCAATTAATTTCTCTGCATTTCCTATAATTATCAAATTATCAACATATAAGGAAATCAATACTCTATACCCCTGCTCATCAAATTTGGTATACATATTTGGATTACTTTTGCTCCTCATAAAACCCTGTTGAAGAAAGAAAGAGTCTATCTTCTCATACCATGACCTAGGTGCTTGTTTGAGTCCATACAATGTTTTATTTAACTTACACACTAAGTGTTCTCGCCCCTTTGCCACAAACCCTTCAAGTTGAGTAAGGTAAACCTCTTCCTTTAACTCACCATTCAAAAATGCAGATATAACATCTAACTGGTGTAGCTTCCAATGGTACTTTGTAGCTAAAGCAATTAACATTCTGATAGTATTCAATTTAGCTATTGGTGCAAATGTTTTAGCATAATCAATACCTTATGTTTGTGAATACCCCTTTGCAACTAGTCTATCCTTATATTTGTCTATACTACCATCTGGTTTAAATTTGGATTTGTATATCCATTTGCATGCAATGGGCTTCTTATGTTTAGGCAATTCAGTGAATTCCCTAGTATTGTTTTTCATTATAGATTCATATTCTTCCTCCATTGCATTTCGTCATTCATCATGTTTATTAGCTTCATCAAAACTCATGGGTTATATGACATTTGAAATGCTACTCATTAGGGTATAGTATTTATACCTCTCAGGGTGTCGAACCTATCGTGAAGATCTTCTCAACTGATTATCTTCCTCCCCACTTTGTGAAGATTTGTCTTCACCTCTAGGTGAACTGTGACAGCTTGAATTGTCCATATCACTGAGTCCTTCTTGCTGCTACTGCTGTCGTTGCGGTTGTGGTTGTTGTTGTGGTGGTTGTTGTTGCTGCTCTTCTTTAACTCCTTCATCAATAAGTCTATGACATTCCTCATGACTGTTGTCGTCATGATTTCCTACTTCCTGCTCATGGAAAAGTACATCTCTACTTGCAAATACTTTGTGAGTAGATGGATCAAATAGTTTGTATGCTTTAAATTCAGAACAGTACCCAATGAAAATACATTTAATGGATTTAGTATCCAATTTACTCCTATTCTCCTTTGAAATATGAACAAAAGCCTTACATCTAAATACTTTCAAATTGTGAACTGCAGGTTTGGAACCATACAAGGCTTCGAAAGGAGTAATATTATCAAGACACCTTGTTGGACTTCTATTCTTTAAATAAACTGCAGTATTTATGGCTTCAACCCAAAATGCATTTGAGATATTCTTACCTTTCATCATACTGCGTGCACACTCTACCAGAGTTATGTTTTTCCTTTCAATAAATCCGTTTTGCTGTAGACTGTGAGGTACTGTAAACTGTTGTACTATTCCATGATATTTGCAATATTTGTTGAAGTCCCCTGATTTATACTCTCCCCCTTGATATGAACGGAAGATTTTGATGGATTTTCCTGTCTTCTTTTCCGCCATGGTTCTGAATTCCTTAAAACACTTGAAAACATCATTTTTTCTTCTAAAGAAGTAAACCCATGTGTATCTCGTGAAATCATCAATAAATAACAGAAAGTAAAATGCACCTTCTAAAGATCTAGTCTGCATAGGCCCACAAACATCAGTATGCACAAGATCTAACACATCTCTCTTTTTCCTATTAGGATTAGAGGGGAATTCATCTATCTGCATCTTTCCTAATGCACATCCATCACAAGCAACCTTCTCATTCTTTAACACGAGAAGTCCTTCAACCATATTTTTTTCTGTAATAACAATAAATCAGGATGATTGATGTGGTCATACCTTTGATGCCAAAGAATCTCTGTTGGAATAGTTGCAGAAGTCAGTGCGTAATGTGCTTTGCTGGTAACATCAAGTTTGTATAGGGCTCCTGCTCTAACTCTCGTTGCAACAGTTTGGAAGTGGTCCAGCAGATCCTTCACTATGCAATAATTCTTGAAGAATTCAACCTTCAAGTTCTGATCTGTAATGGTGGACAAAGAGATCAAATTTTTCTGTATTCCTAGCACATACACCACATTACGAATGTGACAAACAACACCATTCGTCAATGTCAAATGAATGTCTCCATATCCCTTGATATGATGAGCACGGTCATCTCCAAGATATATGTTGGCACCATTCTGTGTTTCTTTAAAATTAGCATACCAATTTTTATTACAAGTCATATGTACTGATGCTCCAGAATCCATAAACCAAGCATCAGAATCATCTATTTCAGCAGATAAAGCAGCGTTAGACACAAACAGCCTAAGATCCTGTGAGTCAAAATTCAGGGGTTCATCAATATCATCACTATCAATAAATGATCTGAGATCTTGATTTGAAGATTTTTTTTGCATAATGACCTGAATGTGTTCTAGGTTTATTCCTAGCCTCATCACTTTTCTTCTTATGACGGTGTTTAACAATATGTTTAGGTCGATCACAATAAAAACAACTCTTTGACTCATTCCTGTCAGATTGCATACCTTGACTTGGAGATTGTCTTCTCTGCGATGAACTGTCTCTCTGCCATGAACCATCTCTCTGCCATGAACTACCTCCTCTGCCTCTTTCTCCTGATCTCCCTCTCGCAGATCTCTTATTTGACCACAGTGCCAAATCTTTATTTCGAGGCTTCAGAGTCCCGCGCCTCTCTTCCTCTTGCAGCAAAATACCTGTCAGTTCTTCAACTGTAGGAGGTTTCTCCCTTGCTGCGAGACCTGTTATGAACATATGATAATCTTCTAGCATACCATTTAAGGTAATAGTGACCAGATCAGTGTTGGAAACAATTTCCCCTATATTTACTAGATTGTCTTTCACCTCTTTAATACGACCCAAAAATGAATTAACAGATTCATTTCCATCCATCTTAATCCCTAGCAATTTAGTTTTCAGGAACAAAATGCGATTTGTGTTGCTAGTTTCATATAAATCTTTAAGTGTTGTCTACGTTTCAGCAGAAGTATTAGCGTCTCTAATATGTGAAATTATGTTATCTTTAACTGACATGCGCAACAATACCTTTGCCTTGTTTTCGCGCTTCTCCCAATCTTGTCTCTATGTTGTTGTCGCACCTGCAACCGCATCAGGTTTCACTTCAGTTCCCTTCGCAATGTTCTAGACACCATAGCCTTCCATGAGCGTCTGTATCTTAAATTTCCATTTAATGAAATTCGAGTCATCTAACTTGTTGGCTTCGTTGAGATAGGTCTCCGCCAGAGGGTTTGTCATCTCTGCAAGATAGTCTCTGCAAGTGAATCACCAAGGATATGCAACTTTCTATCGCTCTTCCTTCGAATACCGCAAATCCGTCTCAATCTCGACTCTCAGCTTTCTTTTAAAAAAAATATGCAAATAACCTCAGCACACTCTTCCTCTCTAGGTTCGTGTGCTAGATTTCTCAATGCCCAAATCACCAAACTTTTGTTTCCATAAAACAAATGTTCACACAAAATCTCATAAATAATATTCTCTTGAATATACTTTAATATCCACTTTTTAATTTTATACTTCAAAAATATCCACTTTGAATAAAAGTTCACTTTTAATAAACTTCAAAATAAAACCCACTTTGAATAAAAATCCACTTTTAAATATCTACATGACTACACTTATATCCACCTTTCATAACTGCCATACAAGTTTATACCTCTCCACTTTAATAAAAAATTTATAAATCCACCCTTTAAAAAAAATATCCACTCGCATGTAAAAAAAAAAACTTACGCTTCACCAAGAAAAAACTCGTGCTTTCCATGCATGCATTCAAACTCCACGCATGCAGTTATAACCTTCAAAAATTATCAAACTTACAAATCACTAATGGAGGAGGTCCACCAATCTCACGCTTTACCTCAATCTACACATGCAAATCCTTTCTCTGCCACGGATGGGGGATTCGTTTTAAAAGAACCCAGGTGATTCTTATCCAGCCTGTGCAACAACAAATGTTTCTGCACCTCACAAGTTACTTGAGTGCGTGGAGTCTGCCCCTCACATGTTACTTGGGTGAGGAAATTTGTAAAACCTTTTGCACTGTAATTTCAATTGGACTGCGAAAATTTGAGGTTTTCAAATGCGCGCAAACTTTCAGTAGTATGCCGCCGCACCCTTCAAGAGGAGGGATCTGCGGACTTCTATGAATTTACGCATCTTTCCCCATGGCTCTGATACAAACTTAGAAATATGTGAAACAAATACACGGTGAGGCTACGCTCACTTTTCTATTGATTAATGAAGACTAATTACATTTTTATATAGGAAACTAACTTATTTAGTCGGTGACATGCAAACCACAGATAACTGGAATCTCTATTCATTAAAGTAAAATTCAACTACACTAATAACTCTTGTAACCGACGCTTACAACTGACACTTACTCGATTATTTCCAAATCTTTTTTTTCCTACAGTGATAAATCCTGCATGCACATAGTGTTAGTATAACCGTTACGCTTAACAAAGGAAAGCATTCCTTCTTCTCATTGACGCGTAGTGCACTATGGGTACGGCTTGGGCCGTGGTTTGGAATGGCTTGCCATATGGTATATGGCTGGTATATGAGTAATCAACAAATATTTTAATAAATGAGCAGCAAAAGGGACAGAATCATGACTTGGATATTCGATTAAGAGCTTTAGACTTGGAGACAAGCATTTTTTTTAACAAAAAAAAAATAAATATAAAATATTATTTTAAAACCATATTAATTAGTTTTAAAATAAACATAGAATCATGACTTGGATATTCGATTAAGAGCTTTAGACTTGGATACAAGCACYTTTTTAACAAAAATAAATATAAAATATTATTTTAAAACCATATTAATTAGTTTTAAAATAATATAATTTTACTTTGATTCTTCATTTTTGTTATTATATTTTTTATATTTGGCTTGATTTTTGTTATTATATTTGATTTGATTTTTGCTATTATATTTTTTATATTTGACTTGATTTTAGGGTATCAGAGAGAACTTGGCATTTTCGGATATAATTGAAGAAACCAAGGAATTGTAGACAAAATTAAATTGGGAGATTCTTATAATTTTTGATGCAAGAATTAAGATTTTTAAAATAGAGGAAATTGGTAGGTTTTATATTTTTTATATTTGACTTGATTTTAAGGTAGCAGAGAGAACTTGGCATTTTTGGATATAATTGAAGAAACCAAGGAATTGAGGAATTGTAGACAAAATCAAATTGGGAGATTCTTATAAATTTTGATGCAAGAATTAAAATTTTAAAAATAGAGGAAATTGGTAGGTTTTTTAGCAAAATTTTTCAATTTTCACAATTTTTTTGGCATAGTCAATTTTTGCGACAACATTTGGCTCCATATGGGGATGGTGCTTTCTTGTAAAGCACCAAGAACTGTAGACCACTTGCCTTTATCCTTTCTTCTCTGGAATCTGAAAATGAAACTTGTCTCAATCATCCTCTGAAGCCTGTTACTGTACCTGTATATGCTCTGAAACCATCTCTGTGCTCTGAGCCAAAACCCTTCTTATTCTCTGCTACTAAAAAGACCTTTTACATACTGAAAAGAAATGTACGTACTACAAACTGAAAACCACTTTGTACCATTGCTTCCATTGGGCTATGGAGTCATGATTCATTTGCATATTAACTACAAATTGAACTACATAATGAAAATCAAACTGTTGAATTGAAATCTTATTTATTTACACAGATTCCTGCTCTATTCGTTTTATTGTCATTGGTCATGTATATGCATACTTCCAGTGAAACCATACTAGCAATTGTATAAGAGAATGAACTTTTAGCTTGCAACTGTATGATAAAGAGGAAAAATAATATGAAATTTGATATCTCAAAATTGATGATAATATGAACTTTTGAGATCAATTTTGTCATAAAGAGGACAAATTGATGATATGTTGATGCCTATGACATCCATCCTATTGGGCTTTGGAAATTAACAAACAACTCAATTTCTTTTGCTTGACAAAGTAGTCTTTGTATAATTTATGACTTCTTAATGGGACCTAGCTCTTCAAATTGTAATTTTGATGCAAGAAAACTTAATTTTTTTTGCTTGACAAAGTTGTCTTTGTATAATTTATGACTTCTTAATGGGACCTAGCGCTTCGAATTGTAATTTTGATGCAAGAAAAGAAGAAAACAATGAGGTGACTTTAATACATTTGGAAACTTCACTTTGAATTTTCTCCTTAAAAGCTTCTTCAATGCCTTCATTGACATCACACATAGGGAGTTTGACTTTATTGCTGAAAATTTATGAAAATTCTTTCTTGAATTCTCTTTCATAACTGTCATACTTTTCATAAGTTGGTATATTGTTGCAGATTTCTATTGATAATTCTTGGAAAATTTGCTATTCACCTTGTTGATTTCTAGAATCTTTTGCAGATGCTTGAATATTATAATTAGCATCAAGAGAAAAACTAATAGTATGTTCAAAAGAGACCTGACTTTGTTTTTTTACAGAATGAAGAAGAATTATACCTTCTTGAAATACTTCATGGGAATTTATATTAGAATTAACCAACGATTTTTCTTTATAGACCAACAGATCTTCCTCATCTTCACTGCTACAACAAATCTTCCCTTGATCTGCTTGTCGGTTTTTTGGGTCTGCAATGCTTTCTTCTTCATATAAATTTTCTTGATCTACATCTTCTTGTGTTTCATCAAAATTGTTATCATGATCAGATTCCTCACTACCAGAAGAAAAAACTCTTGAATGTTGAATATAATATTCAAATTCCTCACAACAGTTTTCAAAAAGCATCTCTTTAGGAAAATATATCTTACAATGATTGTGAAATGCTAAATGAAATTCTTTCAAAGAGGATATGCTATAAGGAGGTAGAGTCCAACACCATTCACAAGCATCTCCTCCCAGAGAGAACATGAACATTTTCATCAATACATCCCCATGATGTATATCTAACTGATCCAGAAGCTCATGAAATTGAAGCAGATGTTTTGCAGGGTTGTCATTTTTACCTTCTTTAAACTTGGGAATACTATCTCCCCACTCATTCACAATAGGTATAGCATTAGGAAAACCAATAACCTTTGAAAAATCCAAAGGAAAAAACCTTCAAGCTACCTTTGCAGCAATTGAATGTGACATTCTAGATTCGGTGAAGTTGCCAATGAATCATATCGATTCTTCGAGCCAAGGAGTCGCTAGTAAACTCTTCAAACCATGGAGTCACTAGGTGAAATATATGAAGCCAATGTTTGATATCTATTTCTTATTCACCATCAAGAAATAGATTTGAACTTTGTCGTACACCCAGGGAAAAATAGCTTTGTATCTCCGTCCCCGACAGTGACGCCAAAAAATGTTGTTACTAAAGATTTCTTTGGGATACAAAAGAGAGAAATGCCTGGCACATTTTCAACCAAATAATGATAAATGATTTGATTTATAAGGACTTTTTATCAGGGTTTCAATGAGCCTTTCAATATATAATAGTAAGAATTAAGATGGCATGACCTCATCTACTAAATCCTTTAAAAAACTTAGTGAATGGATGGTAGATCTAGGAGAAACAAAATTGAATAGATAAGCCAGGTATCCAATAATGATAAGTCTAAGTCTGACCTTCCTCTTCAATAGAAGAATGACATGGGATTCACTTAGATTCTGTTTTAATTTCCAAAAAACAAGAATACAATATTCAAACACGGGTCTTGTTTTGCTCACAACAAAACAAAAGAAATATTGTTTTCAAATATATGCTCTAAAGTTAGTTGCAGTAGGGGTGGTATTAAATTGCAACAGTCACAACTCAAATGAGTCTATGAGAAGCAGAAATATCAATGGAAACACCAAAAACAGATTACAAAAAAAGACACAATTTAGCAAAATGAAATCTCAGAATCTCCTCAATAATTTTTTTTTTTTATTGAAAAGACTCCTATTACATTCCAAATAAAAAAAAAAAAACTCAGGCTGCTAATCGCCTCTTGATTGCTAACCCCCTCTAGAGTCAACCTAAATGTCTTTAGCTGCTGCCTATATAGTCTTCAGATCCAGACTTGATGCCTTCCAATATGGAATTGTTTGCTCAACCATTGCCTCGAAATTTGGAATCGATTCCCAATAATATCCCTGAAGATTAGCTTGATACCTTTATTTCTCTGAAACGCTCAATATTTCCTCCTTGAATTATGGAACTGTTTTCTAAAATAGGATTAATGAAAGGTTGTTTTAGAAGCCTCAACTTCAATTTGTCTGGCTATCCCACTCTTACTAACAAAAAAATTCTTCAAATACTTCTCAGATCCACCTTTTTCTCTCATGATCAATATGGTTGCTTCTACATCCATCATTTTAGATTATTAATCTTCAAACAACTCAAGCATCAAGAGTTCCTGCACCTAGAACAACAACCACATCACCTCCATTCAGGAGCATTTGATAAAAATGCCATACACTCTTCCTTTTGCCTATTCTTCTCAACTGAGACACATATTCTGATACGTTCTTGATAGCTTCAACCTGCAGGGTGAAAAATTAATATGACAGCAAATTAATTATCTGGTAATTGAATCAAATGAGGTGTAGAAATTGCTACTGTCTCAGTTTTTAAATTTAACTCCTCTAGTTTCTTTCTCTTCTTCTTCCAATCCCATAATTAAAAACTGAGAAAGATTAATCTCAATAACAATGAGGCCACAAGGGCACATCACAAGTGAGTCTACGCTCACACAATCTATTATATCAATTTGATAAATTGCTTACAATTATATAGGCTATGATAGCCCCTAACAACCTCCTAAATTAATGGAT
This sequence comes from Picea mariana, assembly GCA_032191745.1. Taxonomy (NCBI): domain Eukaryota; kingdom Viridiplantae; phylum Streptophyta; class Pinopsida; order Pinales; family Pinaceae; genus Picea; species Picea mariana. Next base: position 38,304 of record JASDQU010106858.1, on the reverse strand, counting down.
CTGAAAACCACTTCAACACAAATCTTGCGTACAGTTTTAACCATTTGCTAACTATGGCATTTCGCCATTATTATCTAACACTCCCCCTTAATGGAGAAATGGATTTAATACGATAAAAATGCATAACATGCCTGTTGGTCTTAGTCTCATCTAGGCTTACAAACATTACAAAGGACAATTCAAACAAAATCTTAAAATTCGTTTCAACTCCATGTATGAGTGATTTTTTCTCTTCTTCCTTTTCCAGTTTTTGAGGCCTCTATGCATTTTCAATTTAGGTCTACCTCTTTTGCTGAAAATTCCATGTTTCAGCTTCTTATGCTTAATCTTCTTGTTGGAGTTTGTCATCAATTTGAAAATTATTTCAGATTGTCCATGCTTGTCCTCTTCAACTTTTCTTCGAAAAATTGTTTGTATGTGAATTGTTGCCACATATCATTCTCTGTTGTTTTCTCTTTACCATTGAGCTTTTGATCATCAATTTGTTGCAACATGAGTTCATAATAGAATTTGATTTCTTCAAGGCTCCACTTCATAAAAATTTCTTCAATTTCAGCATCTTCTTCTCCAATATTCATTGAGTTTTCATCATAAATTGACTCAATATTTTCTTCGTCAATTTCTTCATTTTCTTTCATGTTTTCTTCATAATCAGTCACTACTGAAAATGAATTGTTGTCTTGTAGACCTGCACACTCAAAAACATTGTTACAATCATATGAAAAATCATAGGAAGAACCATACTGGTTCTTTTCATTTTGATCCTCTAAGAGAGCTTTCATTTCTTCGTCTTTCTTCCTTGCCTCTGATGTTGCATAATAATCTTTATTTTCAGCTTCAATTGTTGTCACAACTGGTTGTTTCGTGTATTCAACCTCTTTACCATGCTCTATCACTACAAACAGGTTGTCTTTCACTTGGTTTGTGTATGCAAATGAATTTCTCTTCTCACCAAACAATAGCTCATTAATAAGATGTTTCTCATGCAATATATTTGACCACTCTTCATGAGATGAATAGTTTTCATCAAATTTGACTTCATATGTCTTTGTTTCAAAGAGACTTTCTTCCATAAGACTTTCATTCTCATGGGTTGT
>JASDQU010106856.1:93595-116152 GCA_032191745.1 Picea mariana | reverse complement strand
CATGATCCTCCCAAGACTTGCTATAGATTCGTATATCATCAAAAAATACCAACTCAAATTTTCGAAGCAAGGGTTTGAAAATGGAATTCATCAACCCTTGGAATGTGGAAGGTGCATTTGTAAGGAAAAAAGGCATGCACAAAAATTCATAATGGCCTTCATGAGTTCGGAATGTTCTTTTTGGGATATCTTCTTCCTTCATTCTAATTTGATGATACCCTGAACAAAGATCCAACTTTGTGAAATAGATTATTCCATGTAGTTCATCTAACAATTCATTAATGAAGGGAATAGGATACTTATCTTTAATAGAGATCTTGTTGAGCTCTCTATAATCTGGACACATACACCATGAGCCATCTTTCTTGAATATCATTACCACCGGTGCAGAGTAAGAAATTTGGCTAAGTCTAATAATGCCAACCTCTATCATTTCTTCAACCATGCGCTCAATTTCACTCTTCTGGAAATAAGGGTATCTATACGGCCTGATGTTAGGAGGAACACTCCAAGGAATTAGGTGAATATGATGATCATGATTTCGAGTGGGTGGAAGACCTTTGGGAATATATTCAAATACTTTGGAATTCTTATCAATGATCCCTTGGAGATCTAGAGGAGTAGATGTCTTAGATGTTTGAACATCTAGTGAGCATAATTGTGCAATAACACCTTGATGCCCCTTTTTCAATAATTTTTTCATTCCATTAGAGATTATCACCTTACCGGGTTTCCCTGTGATACCTCTTAACTCAATTTATTTTCCTTCCAATGAAAATTTCATGAAAAGTTCTTGAAAATTAAAAGCCACTGTTCCTAATGATTATAACCATTGGATTCCTAGTACAACATCAGCACCACCCATGGGTATAGAAATCATTGGAATATTCATTACACATTCCCCCATAGTAAGATTGATCTTATAGCATTTTCCTGAGCAATTGATAGTTCCTCCATCTACAATCATTACTTGAAACTTTGGCACTGGATATACAAAGCAATTGAGAGCTTTGGCTAATTTATAGTGAATGAAATTATGAGTACTGCCAGAATCAATTAGGACTATTACCTTTTTCTTTTTTATATATTCTTAGATCTTGAGGGTTTGAGGAGTGCTAATTCCATCCAATTCATTACACGATATTGTGGGAGTCAACTCTTCTGATGAAATTTCTTCTACGTTTTCATCTTGAAATGGTTCTTGTTCTTCTTCCTCTTCACAATCTATGTAGAATAATTTCTTCTCACCACACTTATGTACCTTATTGTACTTGTTTTCACAATTAAAGCATAAACCTTTTTCTTTTATTTCCTCCAATTGTTGAGGTGTAAACCTTGTAGGTTGAGATGTTTTAGAAGAAGGAGCATTATTCTCTCTATATATGTTAGGATTGGTTCTTCTAGTAGCCATAGCCATATTTTTACTTTCAACATTTCTTGCTGCCCTAAATGCATTCTCCAATGATTTGGGTTCCCAAAGGTGAATCTCATGTTGAATGTTATCCTTTAAAGTTCCTATGAATACATCAATCAAGTGCTCATCTGTAATATTTGTTACCTTTATATTCAATATTTGGAAGTTCTCAATGTTCTCTGTAACTAAACCCTTTTGCTTGAGATTTATCAATTGGATAAAGAAGGTATTGCTCCTGTATCCTCATAGTGTTCTATCATTTCTTCCGTGAAAATTGTCCAAGTGACGAGTGATTTGTGAGAACAAAGCCATCCATACCATACAAGTTGATTGGGTTCTAAATATAAAGGAGCAATTCGTACCTTTTGTGTACGTGGCACATTATGTAGATCAAAGAATTGCTCCATCTGAAGTATCCATATGATTGGGTCCTTGCCATCAAACTTTCTCATATCAATCATAGGAATGTTGTTGGTCTTCAACCCAAAATTGGAGTTTCTCCATTCTCGATTCACCTTCCTTGTGTCCTCATAATGAATCTCATGGGATACATTTTCACTTTTTAGGTGTCCTCTCTATTAGGAAATGTTTCAATCCTTCCATGATCTCCCCTTTTAAACCATCCATCTTAGTATCTATTGCCTCCAACTTAGCTTCCGTTGAATCCATCATCTCTTGTAGTTCATCTTTTGTTACTGTCTTCTTTTGTAAATCATTTATGTCCCTACACATTTCTTCACCTTCATCAAGAGTCCAATTAGGATTGTTTGGAGGCTTATTTGGTGTAGAATCTCACTTTTTTGGTGGCATGTTGGCCAAGTATCACTTTAAACCTTGATTTTGAGGTGGTTCTGCTAGACAATGTTCCTTTTATTGTATCTATAGAATTTCGACTCTTCTGAGTATGAAATTTTATTTCTTTTAGGTCTCTGATATTTCTTCTCTGTAATTCCACAGGTCTGATCAAAATTGGATGTGCCAAGTGGAATTTACTGTAACTTCCCCACAACTTTCTTGATTTTAGCATTTCTAGGAGATCTCACTTGTATAGCGTTCCCCGAAAAAAATAATTCATATAAAATTCTGAAACTCGTACCAAAAATACTAAGGGATGTCCAGTATCCAATGCAACTTGTCTCACTCAATTTGGATACTCTAGGAATAATTTATGATTGTTTTACCCAGAACACCTGCTTGAGACTAGTCAATAGGACTATTCAAATACCCTATCTTCCACAGGGTGTATCTACAAATATAAGATGACCTGGATGATGAAATTGTTACCACAAATACCTTACTAATTTCTGTGAATAGCATTTGGAGTTCCAGGTCTGAAATGTTACAGAAAACATTCTGTAATCACTCAATTTAGGATGATTCTATAACCCTATCTTACAAAGGATATATATACGAAATTATAAGGCATCAGGGGCTTAAATTGAAACCCAATGTACCTTGATCCATATACTAAATATCCTCCAATCCGTTCCTTCTGAATCATTGTATAAAAAAATTTATAGCAAAAATTCCAAGGTGTCTCAGATGTAGCAGCGAAACCCCAAGACCCTTAGCTCTGATACCATATGTTAGGAACCAAATATCAATATAGCATAGAAAAAACTTAGAATAAGTACTCAAAGCCTTGAAAAAGAGATAAATTCAGATAATAAGCCTCTTCAAGAGGGAAACCTCCTTATGCCCACATAAATGTCCAAATACAAGATGATTCCAAATGAAAATGTCTCGTTGGTATATATAGGAGACTTGGAGGTCTAATTACAAATAATGGAATAAATCCGACATAAATAAATTAACATTACTAATGTAATATGCCCCAATTAAGGGGTAATGAGCCACTATTTAGGGATTAACAGAGTCAATGCTCAAAATCTGTACAATCCTACATACATTAATGGCAATTACAACTTTCTGGAGTACATATAATGGCTCTAATATTTTGATCTCATGGGATCATTAATTACAAAGGTTTCAAATTTAAAGTGTTGAACCTCCTTGGAATCCAAACTAGTTAATGTGTGTTGCGCTGTGCGCTGAGTCACCTTTCACCATGCCTCATTAAATATGATGGTGATGGTCATGCATCATACTCCTCTGGAAAAAAATATTCATTGGCTCATGTCCATTAGCTCCTCAACTTTCTTTCCATGATTTTGAATGTTGTCTTTAGTCAAACAAATAGAATCTTCTACTGAACAATCCTTCCATTTAACCAAGTATTCATAAGAAACCTTCCTCGTGGTTTTTTTAACAATCCTCTGTTGTAAAATATTTTTGATTTGGAGATTTCCTGTTGTGGGTATCTATTGCACCCACTGTACATTACTTTGATCATATTCCTCTCATGTTACATACATCCTATAAGTATATAGGTCTTCTTGATCCAAGTGGATATTGGTGGCCACCCTCCTTTTCCAACTGGCTCAAAACTGTTTTCTGGCAATTTTGGCAATTTACTATTTTTAGCAGTTTTTAACTTCCGGGGCCATTTTTAGGGCCTAAATGAAGGTTCTTAGGGATAGAGGTTCTCAATGATAGAATAAGTCTCTTATTGATCCCCCTAAATGAATCTCCTCGATGATACCTTTCCAACGAACTATCGTGTGCCTAAAACGAAGATCGTATACAAAAGTTACGACCCCGGGAAATTGATGTACTAAATTACCCAAATGGGGCCCACATGAATTTTGGCACTTCATATCCCAGGGTTAGGTTTCTAGATGTATAGGTTTTTTTACATTCCTGTTTATTGTAAAAGGGCCTTCAGAGCCTCATTGTAATCATCTTCTTGCGAATGCAAGTAGCTGTCACATCTCTTCTCAGATATAAGCTACCACCATTCTAGCGAGTCTTTCACTCTGTATTTTTACAGTATCTGTACATTTCTTTCATTAATAGAAATCATGTATTATTGTATCTCTGTGTTTATGGTTTCATCTTTGATAAATTTATGTTATATTATTGGATATCCGCGATATCTCTATGCATTTATTTATTATATCTCCGCTCTCATTTCGTGCCGAAAATAATCTGGATCAGTGGTATCAGAGTAGGTTGCTCTTGATCATTTTTTTTTAGTGCATGTCCCTGACGAGGTCTGGGTATAACAAGTTTGGTCTTGATTTTGTCTCTCTTGAAGAAAATCACTCTCGTATGCCCAAGAAATCTTTCATTGCGGAAGAAAATAAAAATGATGGAGCAGACGATCCTATCAATCTGTTGCTTGAGCAAGCTCTCACGTGGCAGAGGGATGAAATGATGGAGAATTTTTCCCACATCCTTCAACACCTGCCGAGAGAAACAGGTGCATCTTCATCAAACAACCACATTGGATGCACCTCTCCTTTCAAGGTACATGTTAATTTTGATATTCCCGTATTTGAAGGTCAGATAGATGCGGATGCCCTAGACAAATGGTTAAATCTGTTAGAAGGTTATTTCTCTATTCATAATTTTTTTGATAAGGAAAATATCACCTTCGCACTCCTTAAATATCTACCCCATGTTAAACATTGGTGGTAAACTTACTGGGATCAAAGTTCCATAGAGGAGTTTGGAATATATGGGGTTGATACCACTTGGGATTTTTTTGTGGATGCGGTAAAGGAACAATATTACCTTGTTGGAACTATGAGGACCAGTACATGAGATGGAACACACTACAGAAAGAGAGGGGCCAAGAAGTTCTGGAGTTCACCAATACCTTCCATACCTTGCACACCACGCTGGGTATCAAATATTCCAAATGACATTTGGTTCTGAAATACCATGGGGCTCTACACAGATATATACAAAATGAAATGGATTTTCTAGACATCTCATCACTCGGTGATTCTTATCGATATGTTGTTAAAATCGAACAGAAATTTAAGCACCAGAACAAATGTGAGTTTGGGTCTACAAATTCGCAACAACCAAAGTATGAAAAAGACGACCCTAACAAATAGTCTCCCGAAAACCAGTCCAAGCCACAGGAAAAGAAGGGTCACAGGAAGACAAGGGACACTGAAAAATGGTGCAATTTCCATAAAATCCCCTGGCACAACACCGATGAATGCCGCTCAAAATATTCATTGGTGGGAAAGATCAAAGACAAGGAGTCGAACCCTGATTCAAAATCTGATTCTAAAAATATTGGTAAAAGATAGATCATCGACGTAGACCCCACTTCTATTGTCATGACCACGGTAATTCAACCAGAAGAACCAATAGATCCTGAATAGGGGGAGCACCTTTTTCATTTACAAATGTGGGTGAAGGGTACTCCACTTCATTTTATTGTTGATAGTGGAAGCCAGAAGAACCTCATATCGGTATAGGTCATCAAACAGTTGGGATTGTCAACAACACCACACCCACAACCATACAACATCGGGTGGTTTCTCCAATTATGAGATCTTCGTGTTAGCCACCAGTGTCGATTTTCATACGACATCCATCCCTTAAAGGATGAGGTATTATGTGATGTTTCCCCATTGGATGTCTATGATGTTCTCTTGGGCCAACCATATATGTGGAAGTGTCATGTTGTTTATGAGTCTCAACCCTGTAGTGTCATTGTTACTTTGGGGGGTCATCTCTACAAAATACCAGAGGTAGTTCCAACTACTGTCCCACCTAAACAGTGCCGCAAGGTAGTATATCATACTACAAAATTCAACTTGTTCACAATCTATTCAAAGGGTGAACAAAAGGATATTGCAACCACTATAGCCTTAGTAAAAGCACCTTCTATCCAATAGAAGCAAGTCAACAAGATTGCAACAAAGTGTAAATATTCCTTTTGCACACATGCATCTCATGTATCCAGACTGGTTAAAAATGTCCGACCCTTCCAGCCACATGTTCATGACATCCTTCAATAAGATAAGCAGCGCAACTTTTCCAACAAGGCAATCAGCTCATCAAGATGTAGATTCAGCAAACGCTCTTCCCTCTCCCCCGGGAAAAAAATGCAATAGATACCATTTCTTCCTAGGGAGGGAGGATTGATCCAAGTGGATATCAGTGGCCACCCACCTTTTCCAACCAGCTCAAAACAATGTTCTAGCAATTTTGGCAATTTACTATTTTTAGAAGTTTTTAACTTCCGGGGCCATTTTGAGGGCCTAAATGAATGTTTTTTAGGATCTAGATTCCCAATGATAACCAAAGTATTTGATTGAGCCCCCTAAATGAATCTCCTCGACGATACCTTTCCAACAAGCTATTGTGCACCTAAAACAGAGATCGTATGCAAACGTTACGACCCTGGGAAGTTGATGTACTAACTTACCCAAATGAGGCCCACATGACTTTTGGTGCTTCATCTCCTAGGGTTAGGTTTTTGGATGTCTAGAGTTTTTGACATTCCTGTTTATTGTAAAAGGGCCTTTAGAGCCTCATTGTAATCATCTTCTTGTGAATGTGAGTAGCCTTCACATCTCTTCTCAGAGATAATTTGCCACCATTCTAGCAAGTCTTTCACTCTATATTTTTACAATATCTTTACATTTATTTCGTTAATAGAAATCATGTATTATTGTATCTCTGTGTTTATGGTTTCATATTTGATACATTTTTGTTATATTATTGGATATTCGCGATATCTCTGTACATTTATTTATTATATCTCCGCTCTCATTTTGTGCCGAAAATAATCTGGATCACTACTACATTAAATATCGATGAAATGCCAATTTCCTCTGGCAACTCAATTTCATGATCATTTGTAGAAAATTTTCTGAGAATTTTACAAGGCCCTATGTTTTTAGTTTCAATTTATTATATTTCCCTTATGGGAATATCTCTTTTCTCAGATGGGCCAGAACTTGGTCTCCAAATTCAAAGTTTAACTCTCTCCTTTTTTGATCCACTCTTTCTTTATATCTCTTGTTGTTACTCTGCAATTGGCCTTTGATTCGTTCATGCAATTTCTTCATTTCTACAACGAAATCTTCTATGCTTTCACTCTGAAATTCATCTTGTCATAAATATCTTAACTCAAAAATTCCTCTAGGTTGCATTCCATGTACTATATATAATGGGCTCTTATCATTACTCTTGTTTGGTGAATCATTATGTGAAAACTTCTCTTGAGGAAAAACTTTATCCCATTGACTATGATGTTTAGTCACTAAACTTCTCAGGAAATCCTCCAGGCTCTTATTCACTACCTTAGTTTGTTAATCTTTCTGAGGGTGATATGTTGAACTAAAAGAAAAATATTTTCCTAGTTTCTTCCACAGATCCCTCCAAAAGTGTCCCACAAATTTGTGTCTCTGTGGGAGACTATGTTCCTAGGCAATCCATGCAATCTCACAATCTCCTTACAAACATATTTTCTATGTGAGTAGCATCACATGTTTTGTGACATGGTATAAAATGTGCCATCTTCAAAGACCTGTCAACTACCAAAAATATTGAATCATTTCCCCTCTATGTTCTTTGTAATCCCATAAAAAAAATCAATACTTATAGCATCCCATGGCCTATTTGGAATAGGAAATGGTTGGTACAACCCTGTATTCCGTTGCTTTCCTTTTGAATATTGGAAAATTCTACATTTTTCCACAAACTTCTTCACCTCAGACCTCATGCCTCGCCAATAATATGAAGAACTCAATTGTGCATATGTCTTATCATGGTCCAAATCTCCATCCAATCCTCCACTGGGATTTTACTTCAACAAATTGTCCATCATCGAACATTTTGGGATACATAACTGACTCCCCTTGAACAACAATCCTTCCTAGATCAAGTACTCCATCCATGGGATTCTATACCTTATCAAAGGATTTTCATAAGCTTCATATGCTTCAAAATGTGAATCTTCTTTGTACATTTCCTTGAGGTGTTCAAACCCCAATGTCTCCAATTGGAAATCCTGTAAGATCAAACATCTCGTGCTCAAAGAATCCACAACTTTGTTAGCATTCCCACTAATATTCTTAATGACAAAAGTAAAATTCTGCATGAATTCTACCCATTTGGTATGTCTGTGATTCAACTTCTCTTGTTTGGTTATAAAATGCAATGCATGATTGTTAGTATACAAAATAAAATCTTTTGGAATAAAGCAATGCCTACACTTTTTCAAACCTTAGTTTATATCATAAAATTCTTTATCATAACTCAAATATTTTCTCTTAACATCATTCAAATTTTCACTAAAATAAGCAACAAGCCTATCATCCTGACTTAAAACTGCACCAATGGCCACTCCACTTGCATAACAAAAAACTTGGAAAGTCTTTCTAAAATCTGAAAAAATCAAGATAGTTTGTTTTGTTATCTTCTCCTTTAACAACCTAAATCATTTCTTGGCTTCTTTTGTTCAATCGAAATATTAGTGCTCTTTCTTTACAGTATCCAATATGGGTGCACATATACTACTAAAATTCCTAATAAAATTTCTGTAAAAATTTTCTAACCCATGAAAAATTCTCACCTCAAACACACTTCTTGGAGAAATCCACTCCTTTATATCCCTCACCTTCTCTAGATCCATCTTCAATTCATTTGAAGATATTACAAACCCCAAATACACAAGTTTCGTCTTTATAAAAGAACATTTCTTCAAATTTACTAACAGATATTCTTGCTGCAATATCCTTAACACCATCCTCAAATGTCTTAAATTCTCCTTGTTAGTCTTACTGTAAACTAGGATATCATCCAAATAGACAATCACAAATTTCCAAATAAAATATTTAAGTACTTAATTCGTTAATCTCATGAATGTACTTGGAGCATTAGTTAAACCAAATGGTATAACGAGCCACTCATACAACCCTTCATTTGTTTTGAATGTTGTTTTCCATTCATCTCCTTCTCTCATTCTTATCTGATGATAACCACTTTTCAAGTCTATCTTGGAAAAATAACTAGCTCCACTCAAACAATCCATCAAATAATCCATTCGAGGCAAAGGAAATCTATACCTGATGGTTATTTTGTTGATAGCTCTAGAATCTATTCATATTATCCAACCTCCATCCTTCTTTGGACTCAACGCAGTTGGTACTACACACAAGCTAAAACTTTCTTTGATTAACCCTTTATCTAACAACTCCTAGACCTGCTTTTTGACCTCTTCATTCTCCTGAGGGGTCAATCTATATGTTTCTTTTTTCGACGAACTTGCACCCAGAATAAGGTCAATATGATGACTAATACTCCTGACGGGAGATAAAGTATGGGGAAATTCATCCACCACAATGTCAACAAACTCATCCAATAATTCTTGAATTTCCACAGGAAAATCATTCATGTAAGTATTTGTAAGGATGGCTCTCAGCTTACCTATAACATCAAACTGCATCTCCTGATATTTCTTAACTTCTTTCAAGAGCTCTTTCCCACTCATGAGAAGTATACTTGCACTATCCTCCTCTTTGACTCCTTTATCCTCTAGTGGAAACAACATATGTCTACCCCCATTCTTCTCAAGGATATAAGTATTACTTCTCCCATCATGCATGAATTTGTTTTCATATTACCATGGCCTCCCAAATAGAGCATGACAAACATCCATAGGTATGAAATCACATAAAACTTCATCCTTATAACTACTAATAATAAACTCAACTTTACATTGTTTACTTACCATGAATTGATGTCCTTATTGTGACCACAAAACCCTATGTGGACTCAGATGTGTTGTCATCTCCAAATTCAAATTTTTCACCATCTCCATGGACACTAAATTATCAGTGCTCCCACTGTCTATGATCAGCTTACATACTCTTTTTTTTGTCTTGCAAGAAATTATGAATAAAATATTTCTTTCATCTGGTTCTCATACCTTTTTTTCAGCTTCACAAGGAATTTACACATCGTGAGTGATCTCCCTTATTCTGTAGCTTCTTCTTTGAACTTTGTTACTACAATCTTATGTTGAGCCTCAGTAACATGAGCTTCTCTAAAACCTGCAGTTTTGTTTTTAGGACATTCCCAAGATATGTGTCATGTTTTTCCATAAGAATAACACTTAATTTCGCCTTCTCCGCCTCTTCCTCTACCTTTCAAAAAAAATTTCCTTCCTCTAGAGTCTCCTCCTCTAGAGCCTCCTCCTCTACCTATATTACTATTTGATCCACTAGCTTCTTCCCTTGATTTCTAGAACTTTTCTTCGATGGTTCCTTTTACACTGTTAGGATTTATTCCCCTGTTCTTCTCACTCTACCTTCTTGACAATTTTTTTTCTGCCTTTAGGGCTACGTGGTAAGCATATTCTACAATCCTCATTGTGACTAAAATAATTTCATATTGAATTTCATATATCAACTCATTGATATACCTATCAAATTTTTCTTCGTCATTTTCCCTATGCCCTACTGTTATATTGAACTTATAGAATTATTTAGTATATTCTTTCACCGACAAACCTTTCTATCACAAATTCTACAGTCTTATGAATAGATTCAACTGATAATCCTTCGGTATGAATTTATCCTTAAGCTTAGATACCATTCTATCCAAATTCTTAATCTTGGACTTACCTTTCCTCCTTCTATCATCATGCAACTCTTCCCACCATAAAGTTGCATGTCCTTTCAACCTAGTCACAAAATGCTTAACTTTATTCTCATCATCAATCTCCTCATAATACAAATATTTATCTAAGGAATTCATCCATTCAATAAATTCTTCTACATTCAAATTTCCTTCATAGATCATGACTTCCATATTCACTCTGGTTCTGAGCTTAAAACAATCTATCAACAATCGCTCCTCTGCTGCTTCTTCTCCTACAACTTCCTCTTCTTCCGAGTTTTCACTTTCAACATCACTAACATCACCAGTATGTGGTTCTATCCTCTATGGTGTTTCCATGGTGTCCAGCCTTGGTCAAAGGTGTCTCATTTCTTCCTCCAAAGATCCATTGACTACAAGTCTCTCCCCCCATCTCCTCCGCGGCATGACTTTCAATATTCCTTCTCCTGCACATAGATCTTTTTCATGCTCTCATACCAAATGATGCAAATCCCCTATGGGCTCATACGACCTCCCAGTCTAGAATATTCTCTCACAAGAGCTAAATTAGCCCTCAGGATCCTAAATACCCCTGCTTTTACCTTACCCACATGATTCTCTTCAAATAAACGTGAAATTGAAATCCACGATGGCCCCTTTTATCCTAAATATGTGTGCATGTGACCACTAATTAGGACCAAGCGCTTTGAAAAAGGGCTATTCGGTGCTCCGAGACTCCAAGCTTAGGATTTCCTCAGCTCCAACCTCAAATAAAAAACTTCTTTTGAATAGTCGAACCAACGAACTACCGAAGAATTCAGGGATCAATGGTCAACACTCCTCCTATATATCAACGGTCTACACTCACTCTGGGCTCCATGGCTCTAGAAGAATTTACTCCATAAAACATTTTTCTCAAATGCACCAGATTATTTACCAGTCGAATCTGGTCATAATGTGACTTAACTGATAGGCATAGGTATTACCCTATCCTTCCACTTATCCAATGTCAAAGTTAATAATTTGATCGGATGGTGGATGTTTATCTGTCTCCCTTGCATGATCTACGACTGACGATGAATTTAGGGCTCCGGGCTTTGATACTTTTCCATTCCACACAAATATCACCCAAAATCATCAAAGTGTTGAATCCTAAATAAATCGGAGATATACGACTCACACTTACCCACCAATCGACTGTTGATATTAACTCTAATCTTTAGAGCTCCAGGTCTTTGTGTATTCCGACAACAACTCACTATTCCCAACTTTCGAAGTGGTGAAGTCCGAAGAACTCAGGAATTAACAACCATGCTCCTCAAACTAAGAATTCCCCCACTTGGTTGAGTTCCTCTGTGGAACCTTATACTCACCATCCCTCCTTAGTTTTATCAACAATTTAACAAAGTGTTGTCTTTGTGCATTCCTTGCACTACCTTCCCTTGATATTTTACATTTCTCATAGTGTAGGCACACTCCTTGCACTCGATCTATGAAAACTTGCACAATCTATCGTGAGATTTTGAACCTGTAAAGAGTTTGGCCTCCATACACCTTGCATTAGCACTATGAGCTCCTTGCACTGTGATTACAGAAGAGGAACAATTGAAACTTATAACTAAATCAATAACTCATTCAATAAAACATTAAAATGCACACTCACACATAGAGATAACAACACAATATCTATTTAATTTCAAAAGAATGAGCAAGTTCACAGTTTCAAAATTTCAAGAGTAATTCTATTCCTTTATTTTTCTTCAACAACCATTTACAACATAGATTACATTGATTTATACATAGAGGGGATTCTCGAGCCTTCCCTCCAAACTACTCTAGTGCTTTCACATCTCAATAAAGACAATCATGTCACTAAGTTATTACAGTAAATGCACATTTACAATTTAGATATGAGTTGATGCTCGAAATCTGTACAATCCTATAGACATTAAAGACAATTACAACTTTCTGGAGTACATACAATGACTCTATTATTTTTATCTCATGGGATCGTTAATTACAAACGTCTCAAAAATTTAAAGTGTTGCGCCTCCTTGGAATCCAAACAAGTTAATGCACATTGTGCTATTCGTCGAGTCACCTTCCACCATGCCTCATTAAATGTGACAGTTATGCTCCTCCATCAAACCATGATTTTCATAAAGTTTGGGAAACACCACATAAACCAATATTAGTAAACTAGATCCCTTTCTTAGATTACACCATCCGCAATGGGTGGCTCTACAAGATCAACATGCTATGTGTGTCTCAATTAGAGGATCGCTTATTTCTCATCAAGGAGGTCGATGCATCTTCTTGTGGAGGCCACTTTGGCATAAAAAAGACAATACAAAACCTTCAACGCCATTTTTATCGGCCATCTCTACACCACCAAGTAGAAAAATTCATCTGAGCTTGTACTTTATGATCTCAATCCAAACCTTCCAACTGAAAGCATGACTTGTATCAACCACTCCCAGTGCCTTCCATACCATGGGAATACATTTCAATGGATTTTCTCAGTGGAATTACCACCACTCAGAGAAAACATGATCCCATTTGGGTAGTAGTAAGTCCTTTTTCCAAAATTTCATGTTTCATCACTTGCAACAAGACTACCACATCTGTTCAAACAATGAAATTATATTTCCAACATGCTTGGCATCACTTTGTTCTACCCAACACTATAATTTTGGATAGAGACTCAAGGTTCCTCAAATCCTTTTGGTGGACACTATGGGAACTACTTGGATGTCAGCTTAATTTCTCCACCACCTTCCATCCTCAAATAGATGGAAAAAAAGAGGTAGTAAATCGTGTGGTAGTACATTCTCTTTGCACACATTTCACACATAGAAAACAATGGGGTACTTATTAACATATTTTGCATCATAGTTACAACAGGGCCACACACTTATCTACTATCTTCTCTCCTTTCAAAGCATGTTTGGGTTTTCAACCCACTTCTCCAGTTGAGCTACCTCTCAATATGGATCCACAAGGCACAAATCACCAAGAAAGGGAACACCGATCATCCCAAAAATTCCTTCAACAACTTGCATAGCGCCAAAATCAAATAGTTGAAGATTTGAAAGCTTCTCAAGCAAGAGAAGAGCATAGGAATGGAAATAATAGTACAACTCTTTCCTTTCATCCTGGGGACCATTTTTTGTTACAATTATATAAGAAATTTTTCAAATTTAGCATCATAAACTGCATCCTCTCTGCTATGGCCCCTATACAATTTTGGAACACACTAGAGAAAATTCCTATTAGTTGGACCTCCCTCCTTCGCTGGGAATACACAATGTAATTAATTTCGAAGATATTAAGCTATTTGAGCCACCACTTTTGCATGATCCATTCACCATCACTCATCCTATGGACAACATTCAATATTTCCAATTTCCCCTACTATAGGATACCATTCTCTAGAAACAAGTGCCTCTCTACTCGTCAAATAGAATATGTTTCTTACCTTCTGGAATGCAAGGGGAAAACTCCAACAAAATAAAAGTGGATGACAATATACATGGTACAATGTATGTTTCCCCATTTGATAGAGGAAAAAGGGACACGTCCATCTCTAAACACAAACAAATTGGGGAATAAGGAAGCTAGTCTTCCTTCTAACCCCATTAATAAAACATGGGACAATGTAATAGAGTAGAGTTAGTTTATTGTGATATTATAACAATATTATGTATGAAAAATATGTCTCTACCTTCTCTATAAAAGTTGATCCTATGAACTAATATAAGTTATTGGCTTATTTCTGAAGCAAAAGTCTCTTTCTCTCATTTTCTCTCTTTGCTAGGTTTAGGGTTTTCTTTCTTTCTTGTTGTTTTTTGTTTCTCTGTAGCTACCGCCACAATATTTACTATCTATGAATAATGGTCAGTACACTCTATTTTGGTTCTTAATACATTCTCTAACAAGTGTGCCCTCCTTTGCAAGTGCACCCTCATATGAAAGTGTGCCCTCCTCTTCTACCAGTGTGTCCTCCTATACAAGTACGCCCTCCTATAGTGAGTGTGTCCTTCTTAGCAGGTGAATCCTCCTTTGGTGAATGCACCCTCTTCAACAATTTCTCCCTCCTTTGCAAGTGTACCATCTTTCTCCTTCATCAACAAGTGTGCCCTCCTCTGGATCTCTCTCTTGAAGGGTGATGACATGCATTATCACCCTTTAGGCTAAGATATTTATTCATAATTTCTTTATCTCCAACCTTCAATATTTCTGTAACAATCCCTTTTTACATAGGGTTGATTTCAACATAAGCTAAAATGTGAACATATTGTAATACATTGTAGGGGTAGGGATATGGTTCAAAAAAAAAAAAAACTTATAGCATTATCTCCTGCTCTGGTTACAATTTTTTTGATAAGTCAAAGGACTGTAATTAAACTAAAGGAATAGAAGTATTTATTCTAAATAAAATTATTTTTTTGTTTTTAAAGGAAACATTCTGTTACGACGTTGTGTTATGTTCTTAGTGACAAGCATCATCCCAATTCAATTAATTGTTAAAGGGTTTGATCAATCTGTATTATGGGATACCTCGTCGTATACCATTCACTTCGACTTCTTGTGGGTTTGAGGTAGGGAAACACCATACAATGGATCCTATTATGGAAGGGATCCTCTCCTGTTCATTTTCCTCTTCGAGGGGGAATCCTCCTATTGAGATACCACTTCAAAAACAATACTTATATTCATATCTCATTACATTTCCTGAACCCCTTTACATAGTGCTACCAACCACCTAAGAACATTCTAGAGGAAGAACCTTCTAGAAGTAGAACCTTCTAAGAAGTCCTCTTACATTCATTATATCTTACTATCATAGCGGGCCTTACTTAATACTATAGAAGAGCCACATAGAAATATAGAAGAGAAACACTTATATTATAAGAAAACCCTTGAGGTAGGGCAACACCATACAATGGATCCTATTATGAAAGGGATCATCTCCTGTTCACTTTCCTTTTCGAGGGGACATCCTTCTATTGAGATACCACTCCAAATAAAATACTTCTCTTCATATCTCATTACATTTCTTGAACCCCTTTATATAGTGCTACCAACCACATAAGAACATTATAAAGGAATAACCTTCTAGATGTAGAACCTTCTAGGTAGTCCTCTTAAATTTATTATATCTAACTACCATACACATGTTGATGTTTGGGGAGCATCGGAAATACATTCTACTAGATTGATAAAGAAATATTATTAATCATAATATTAGTAATGTAATAATATATTTATATAATAAAGTATAACGTATAAATATAATATATTTATATTATATGTATAATGTAATATAAAGTATAAATATATTTATTACTCAAGGGATGCATCTCTTCAAGGATGGTCACCCTGGTCATCATATGTTCTTTATATCTAGAACACTCATGATTGTAATAAGATATTCATTCACATACAATATTATCTCTTATGAAAAAATCAACATGGTATCAAAGCAGCATTGGGCTTGACTCCCTCACAGCAGGGCCCAGGAAAATGAGAGTTATGGGGTTATTGCAATTTTTATGTACAACATATTTACTTTTTACTCCTGCCTAAATTATAGAAAGAATTCCATAAATTATGGTGGGAAGTAATTTCTAGTAAAAATGTTTAATTACCTAAATATGAGGAATGTACTGGATATTTACTTCTACCTATATTTATGCAAAGAATTGCATGAATTATGGAGGAACAATTTAACAAAGTGAAATACTTTGTCGATGAATTATAACCAAATTAAGAGAAACATTGGTTGTTGAGTTTGAGATGAAAGATATCGGTATGATGCATTACTTTTTGGGTCTCGAGGTATGGCAGAGACATGGTGAGATCTTTCTAAATCAAGGGAAGTATATAGTATAAATCCTGTAGAGGTTCAAGATGTTGGATTGCAAGGCAATGGCTACACCTATGGTATCAAATATGAAGTTGTTGCAGGATATGACTTTATAGACTATGGATTTTACTATATACATGTATATGGTGCGTTCATTGATGAACTTGATGAACAAAAGAATGGATATATGTTTTCCTTTGAACACCCTGAGTGTAACACACTTGACCCTCGAGTAACTTTCCTAGGGATGGGGAATCAAAATTTCTCTCTCCTTAATATCTAAGATCCCATGTCTAAGGTCTTTATCCTCCTCTACTCACCCATAGCGTTCTAACAAATGCTACCAGGCTCAAAATCGAGATTTGGATTACAAGCTATGGCTTCCCAAAGTTCTTTGGGAATTCATTGGTTGAGGACCACGTGGCATCCACGTGGGTCCACCTAACGCGTGTTGTTTCCAAGTTCCTCCCTCCATAGTGGAAAAACATCCACCATCTGATCCCATGTCCAGGCTTAATCTCTTTCTCATATATCAGCTATGGAGGAATTCAATGCTTCACACCTTTTTACTATCAACGCATGAGACCACCCAAAGTTGCAAACTTCCGAGGTCCCGTAAGTTTGCCACGTGACTTCGAACTTTGGACCTTTCTACCATAGTACATTCCAGACCCTTCGGAGTCTCGAAATCCTGGACTCTCAAAGTTCCTATCACTTCACCAACCCTTCTTGGCTAAGATAGGTACGTACCACGAGCTGACACATGGAAGGTCAGGGGAAACATGCACCTTCATCAGGGTGACACGTGTCGAGTTCCAGTAGGTATATAGGGTGGGTGATACACATGAATCCAAGTGACACATGGCACGTCTGTCACCATTCCACGTCACCCTAAGTGACATCACTATGCCACATCACTCCTGAATGACAATATTCTACATCCTTCAAATTTCACGATTGAGGTCCAGACATGTAGACCCATAGGTCTTCGACTCTCATCGCTTTAGGGATTTTCGAAGAACCAAGCTTAAAATCCTATAGAGTGCCTCTTCCTCGGACCAACGATATACTGACACACATTCCTATTGATGGGCGATTCAGATCTCCTTCTGGGACTTCAGGAATCTTCAACATTTTTCAATTGCTTCCTTTCGGTGTGTTAAACCTCTGGAGTATAGGATTGGGTACCATGTGTCCTTTATGATGGATGGTTGAGAAGGGTCCTGAATAATACTTAGATACATAGTCCACATTACTTAATTACTCCGGTCTTCAATAGGTTTTGACATTACAACACCCCTAACCTCCCAAAGCAGTCAACACCAGACTGACTACATCGTCGATCTCATGGCTAGGAAGGAACCCAAAGGTTCCCTAGATCTATGGTCTAGGTTACTTCATGATTTCGGCATTTAGGGATATTGATTCTATAGCATTTCTATTCTCCCAAAGTGGAACTTCATCGAGGTACCATACATGAAATCTTCCACTAGACGATCGAACGGTCGAGAAGGGACCCCAATGGAGTCCCCAGATCAACGACTCATAACCTTTCACGACTCCAGAAGTAGAGAAATTTTGAAAGTTGTGAATTTTGACATCCCACGCTTCGATCCTCGAAGCTCTTAAGCCACAAAGAGATAACTCCTTTCAGACTTAGCGCATGGTTCCTAGACACTGTTCATATGGGTCCTCTTAAACGGATATCTTCTGTTCATCCTCCAAATGAAGAGATTTACTTTTCAAGGCATGAACTTCACTATCCTTCCTAAACTTTATCATGAAGTGGTTAAGGTCTTGGGCATGAAACCATTGTTGCACAACAAGGAGTCTAAAAGAGGTGTTCTCTTTAGACGGATAGGGTCATATTGATAGGGTATCTTCTGCCTCGGCCATCTTACAGGATTATGTCCCAAGGAACCTCAAGGACTAAGCTGGGGCATATAGACTATCAGTCATGAGCATAATCTCACAAGGATATGAATGTGTGCATATATTATGACCTTTCCACACATAAAACATTTATAACCACACACATATATATATAATCATGCATTCATCCATTATTTCAGTTCAATATACAAAGTAGGAAAACACTTATCAAAACCAGAAGATGTGGTGTGACTGTTGAAACGGGTGCTCATCTCCACCCAACCATAGGATCAATTATTCCTAACGGATTTACCACTGGCCACCCCTGAGCTAGACCATGATGCTTTGAGATTAAATCTTTTCTTTCGACTCAATGAAAGATAAGGATGAAGGTTACTCTCCTCCCAGCTTAGAAATAGATAGGGATGGAATTCACTCTCCTTCTCCCCAATCAGTCTCTACTCCTACGATCAAAACACATTTCTTTTTCACAGTTATTCCTCAAACCTGAGAGCTTAGTCTCCTTTCTTTTAACTCTTTGCAGGTCCTCCTTTGCCCACCATGCCTTCCTTTCTTTTCTTCCTCAAAAAGACTGTGTGTGGCCCGAATTCCTAGTTTGTGGTCTGGTCTCGAAGCCTTATAGATAGGTGGTTTTCCCCATCCCTTCATTAACTCTTGTGAAGGTCTTCCCACCTACCAGCCTGACTGTCATTCATTCCTAGGTCATAGGGTTGTTCTGATCCTTGAGCAATTAATTCCAACAGAGTACTGGTCTGGTGAAGGTTAATGCAACCATTCCTGGTCCCCTTCACCATCTCTTTTATAACATTTGTGGTCTCTCTTAGAAAACCCCCTTTCCAACAGTCATGCAACACTTGTCCATTTTCTAGTAGATAACTTAATTTTCATTCATTGACCTTTTATACAAAGGTCCATCAAATCAAACATTCACACATACTAAGTTTTCCATAGTGTCCTTGCCAATATAGTTATATTTACAAACTAGGGGAAAGAGATTGTTACACTTACCACCTCCTTAAAGGAACATCATCCTTGATGTTCTACCTATCAATATGCTCTCTATATACAGAAGTAAAAAAAAAATGGATATGCATGTCTCATGGCATCCTCCATTTCTAACATAGCCTCATCTGGGCCAAAGTGTTTCCACTACACCTTGACCTATGCAATGGTTCAGTTCCCGAGTGAAATTTCCTTCTTCTCTAGTAAGCATTGAGGTTCTGGTATGAATTCTCCCTCAGGCTCTGCCTTGATCACATATCAGTAAATTATATGATTAGAATCATGTACATATTTCTTTAATAATGAAACATGGAAAACATTATGTGCCTTTATTATGGGAGGGAGTGCTATCCTATAGGCTACAGGTCCCACTCTATCGAAGATTTCAAAGGGTCCACAATACTAAGGTGCCATATTGGCACAAGATCCTATTATCTAGGAACTCTTCATGGGTCTCACTCTGAGATAGACATGTTCTCCTATCTTGAACTCTCTGGGGGTTCTCTTTCAGTTGGCGTAGCTCTTCTGTCTATCTTGAGCAATTTTCATTTTTTTTTTTATCTGAATCACTTGTTGCTCCATTTCTTTCAGCATGTCCAATCCAATTGTAAATATATCCACTAGATTATTCCAGCTAATTAGAATCTTACAATGTCTACCATAGAGGGCTTCAAAAGGTCTCATCTTCAGTGACTCTTGATACTCATTGTTGTAGGAAAATTCTACCAATGGCAGGTGGTATTCTGACTTCTTAGGCTGATCATTACATGCATCCTTAACATGTCTTCTAATATCTGGTTTACTCTTTCTTTCTTTCCATCAGTTTGAGGGTGATAGGCTATGATAAACAACAATCTAGTCTCAAAACCATCCATCAAGGATTTCCAAAAGATTGAAGTGAATTTTGTGTCTTTATCCAATATAATCTCCCTAGGAACACCATGCAGTCTGAATATCTCCTTCATGAAGATGTTGGAAAATCTATGGCTTTGCAAGTTGACTTGACAGGAATGAAGTGAGTAAACTTGCTCAATCTTTCCACCACGACCATGATGGTGTTGTTCTTCTTGGCCGATTTTTGTAATCCAGTGATGACATCCATGGAGATGGTTTCCCATTTCCATTCTGGAATTGGTAGGGGCTGTAACAACCCTGTTGGGTTTCGATGTTCTGCCTTAAATTGTTGTCATTCTAGGCACTTACTAGATAGTCAACTATGTCCTTTTTCAATCCAGTCCAATAGAATTGTTTCCTAGTGGCTGTGATCATTTTAAGATATCCTGGGTGACCAACGTATGGTCTCTTGTGCAATCCATCCATTATGAACCTATTCAAGTCCTCACAACTTGGGATATACAATATGTTTATGTAAGTCAATAAGCCTTCATCGAGCATTTGATATCCTTCATACTTTAGTCCTGTAGGTTCTTTCCTTAGGTATTAGGTCATGGTTCTGAAGGATGCATATGTTTCTTGTGTTATGTAGACCCCCTATTCCTCCTTAGGGCTGCATGACCTCCCAGTCAGGATCTCCGAATTCAGAATCTGGAGCGGCTCTCTTGGTTCCGAAATGGAAACTCTATCACTTAGTCCATAGAATCTTGTCTGTATTTTACCCATGCAAGTTGGCTTTAGGAATGACCCCCACTCCTCATGACTGTACGCATGACCATCAGCTTAGCTTGAAAGGCGTGTTGTGTTTAGCATCCCTGGGGTTTTCCAATGTAATGAATCCTTGGTTCCTCTGGTCCCGAAACCCTGATAAGGGATAGCGGAGGGTAGCTCCCCCCTTTCCCCGGCTCCCATGACCGTAGGCACATGACCACAAACTTTACCACAGAACGATTTGGGATTCTCCAAGTTACAAGAGTCGAAACCGTGAATACCGAGATCTACAGTCAAGATCTCCCTTCGATCAACGACGATGATCAATTCGGCATTTCACGTTTAGTGACTTCACCCCACACGAGATTTGTTTGTTCCTACAAGTCACGAAATATGAAACACTTCCCTGTTGTGGATCAATGGCTCTAAGCCTCCAAGATTTGATGACCTAAATCCTTTCAGGATTTCGTAGGTCAAGAGTCCCGACTCTTACCTTTTGTATCCCCGGTCATCGAAATCCGAAATGCCCCCACACCGTGGATCAACGGTTCTAAACCTTCGAAGATCGGATGGCTAAGATCCTTTCAGGGTTTTGCGGGTTAAGAGTCCCTGCTCTCACCCCTTATACTCCTGATAGCCAAAACTTGATACATCTCCACACTGCAGATCGAGGGCTCCCAACCTCCGAAGATCTCATGGTCTGGATCCTTTTGGGGTTTTGTGGGCCAACAGTCTCGTCTCTTTCCCTTTGTGTTCTCGGTAGCCGAAAACCTAAAATGAGATCAACGACCCAGATCTATTGGGGTCCGAAAGATATTATTCCCCCTGCGGGTCAAGTGTTGAAAGGTCTCCCCACTAACCTACTCGCAACTCCTCTCGATCCAATGGCTCACAGGATTTTGTGTCCCTCCCCGAAAGCTCTCCATCGTCTATTCAGGTCCTCATGGGTCTTTCCTCCTAGTCATACGCAATGTTGAAATTTGTGTGCCTGTCTCACCTCAGATGACCACTGACCCTTCACCACAATCTAATGGTCAATAGTACTCCCCCTCTTGAGCTTTTTAATCTTTCAGACTTAGAATAATTTTCTAGGTCCCCGAATGTTCTGGCCTTCACTTCTCCTGGGAAATTGATTCCTGGATCTCGACAACACTTTCCCAGAGTGTTATTCCTCCTGAGCTTCATCTGGTGCAGACATCGATTTCCCGGTCACTCCTTGCATATAATGGATCTTGATAAATCAGATCCAAGGGATTTCTCACAGAGAAATTCCTCCCCCAATCCCCTTGTGTTCCATTCT
>JASDQU010106856.1:49811-79362 GCA_032191745.1 Picea mariana | reverse complement strand
TTTATATCTCGTTCAATTGCAGCCCATGAGAGTTCAATTTCTACCCGAGTGGTGGTTGTTTTAAGTATAGCATCAAACAGATTTAAAGAGATATGGGTTTGGTCCGATAAACCGGGTTCAATATTAGGTTGTCTTACAACGGGGACAGTCATAGAGGAACATAAAAATTTAAAAGAAATCTGAAAGTTTTTATGCTGTATCAATTTGATCTTATAAAGAGAACTTTGAAATCAATGTTAAGGACAAAATGCAAACCAAAGGCCTTTTTCCCTAACTGTGTTATATTTGAAATAAAAAGTGTGTGGAATATGAGAGAAACATTTAGCTGTTTATAAAGTAAGGCTCTTATCAAGGGAGAATTTTACTCTTAAAACAGAGGAAGAAAATAGACTAAGAAGGAATCTGACGAAGCATAAAATATGACAAATTAAAGGTTCACAGGTCTTATATATGTTGTTAACCGATACAGAGGAAAAACTGTAAACGATATAGATGAATAAAATTTAACCACCACAGTAGAAGTTTTACTAAATTGCAGTGCAACGTTCATCAGATGTATATAAGCGAAATAAAATTGAATATGAATAACAAAGAGAACAAACTCGTAACACAGTCTTGAAAGAATCAGGATTCTCTGGATTTCTTTGTATTAATTGTCAAAAAGAATATAGGCTCTATTACAGTTGATCAAAAAGGTGCAGCCCTTTTTCTTTCTACAAAATGTATATTTATACAGATTTTTATATGTTGGAATCTCAATCATTCCAGAGGTTTTTGGTTACAATCAAAGGAGGTTTTTTGGTTACGTTTCGTTTCTTTATCTTTGCCTTCACTTGGTACCAGAAACCTACCTCTTCGCATGCTCCGTGCAAATAATGCACTTCTCCACCAACTGTGATATCAGCTTAGAAGGTTCTACTTGATTATTGGCCTCAAAAGTATAACAATCTTTCACCAAATGTGGAAACTTTCCTTCCACCTGTTGGTCTTTGGCGCTGATAGAATATAATAATATACTTGGTTTAATTAGCCATTTATCTATTTGAACTATGTCTGTCTGGGTTATTTGTGATATTTCGGCCAATTCTCTTTCTTCATTTTCTTTGATATTTAGTAGATATTTGGTTGTATTGATCCGACCCAGTATCTCAACGCTACTTTCATCATCAGAGCCCAACCATATCCCATTTAACAAACTAAAAGTTTATTCACAAGATTTTCTTATCTCCTTAGCTTGTTGTCTGCCTTCAGATATATTTTGCTCCCATTCTTTCAACAAATGGTCTGCTCTGAGATGGGAAAAATGGAACTACTACTTATTTCCTTTCTCGTTGTGGCTATAATAGCCTCTTGGAATGAAACCTGAGCCACTCTAACTTCCCTTTATCTGATAGAGAGGTTCTCCACTATCTGATCAATGAGTTGGCAGCTACTTTGAATCGTTTCTACTTTAACAAGTAGATCTTGCTGCGCCGCCAATAACCTTTTTCTTATTTCTATTGCTTGGGATTGAAATATCCCAATATCGATTACCTGGCTTTAGGATAACTCTAATTTGGCTCAAAGTTGCTCTATCAATTCTCCTTGCTGGACTATCTGTATCTGACTTCTCTGAACCATCAGCTGTGTCTATTCGAGATCAGCTTTGAGCTGCTCGATTTCATTTTGATCATCTATTCTAGCTTGCTCCAAAGTTGCATTCATCTAATCTTTGGCAGTAGCCTCTACTGTAGTTAGTTTAGCCTCTAATGTATTGATTAGACGATTTTTTCGCTTCAGCTAATATTTTAGGGTCCCGACCGAAAATTGGTTTGCGTAGCGAAAGCACCTAATGTTCCTGCTATTTGGGTTGCAAATTCTTCTTTCTTCATGTTTCTTCCATTGGTTATAATTTTAAATTTCTTGGATACAATACCTGCCTCTTGGTAGATTTCTTGTCTCACGATAGCCTTTCTCTTCTTATCGAAGAAGAATTCATTCGAAGGTATCTCTTCCACTGATATGGGTGTTAATTCTTCATCAAAAATCCAACCTGCGTCTGGTATTCCCTTTGTTGACTGCAGGGGAGTAATAGAAACAATGGGATTACTGACCTGTTTAGATGATTTCCCTAGAGTAATGGCTGAAGTTGTCTCACTTGGAGGGTCAGAAGCCTCGGCTTCCTGTTTCAGGCCTCCAGTTTGCTCTTCTTTATCCTGTTGTTCTTCTTGGCTGGGTGTTGAATCTTTGGAGCCTTCGTCTTTTGTATTCTTCACCTCTACGGTCGTTGGATTTTCGCCCCGTAATACTAGGGGAAGGCAGCTTCACCTATGTTCTTGTAACTTGAAAACGTCGGCCGTCTCTTCGAGCGATAGGGCTTGTATCCGAGCCAAAACCTCAGCATACGATCTCGCACCCCGGAAATTATCATCATGAGGCAAATTCTCATGCTCAAACCTTTTAAGGCCGCAGCTAGCCAAGTGGTTACTCACGACCCTTTATGGGCCATGTTTCTTAAATTTAATATGGACTAAATTTATATCTTCTAAGGTTGTTGCCTTGGCCTTTGCATGCCCAAAATCTAATAAAGAATAGGTGTTTAAATGAATAGGGAAAGGCGGCCATACCTTCTTTGAAAACCCCTTCAACTCTTTACTGATGCCACCAATCACGGTTTGCATGGTGATCTCGCGAAAAGCCAACTTATCGGGTATAAATAATGGTAGAGCATGTGAAGGGACAAAAGCACCAAAAACCCTGATATATGAAAACTCTTCCTCCATGTACTAGGCGGCCACCTTGCTTAAATTGGCTGCAATGCTCTTTGATATATGGGGTGGTGGATTACTGAAGATGGCGACATGCATCGGTACCATTACCCAATTGAAGATTTCATATATGAAATCTGAGGCCTTATTCTCTCAAAGATTAGAATGATAGACGTGGATAGGCTCAGTCTTCGATGGAGCCCAGCTCCAACTCATTAAGGGAAAAGGTGTCATGGAACACATGCCGTCCATGATGTATGCAGACATAAAAAAGGAGGCATCTCTCCCACTTTCTCTCTGCGTCCAATATTTTGTAATCTGACAGGTCAGAATATCTGACAATAGTTTGGCCTGGTCGAAAGAACAGCCTTCTGCCACTGTATACATCAGAGGCACCCATGGGAGAAAACAATGCGTGGTGTCTTCCCTATCGTACAATCTACAGGTCATCATCACTATGTATTTGAACTATGGTTCCAAAGACAATATGGAATAAATTTTGTTGCTATCTGCTATGAACTTTGCTGGGTGTTAGACCCAATCCTTGATCAAATCCGATAAGCTTTCCCTGTATTGTATATAAATTTTGACGTGGGTGGCAACTTGTACATTGTCTGTACGTTTTCTGGTCTAAAGTTCCCAACAGTGACCTTCTGCTCGCTGATGATGGTTATGGTAGGAATATCTACATGATCTAGCATGCATCGGATGATGTCATAGTAAGGCAGAAGACGTGGCCTGGCCGCTACTTTGTGCATTTCTGCCTGGATGACGATCTTGTATTTGGTAGTCAAGTTGTCTTTCTTGTTGTCACTGGAATCGTCTAAGCAGTTCACTAAATCTTATTGCAGAACCTCTAAGACATATGACCAAGTTCATACGGAATCAACGCTTCGAGGTGAAGTATCCAAAACATTATCAGAGCCTTGCCCCGAAATCTCAGCACTTGTCTTGGACGCTTTATGAGGGGCCATGACAGAAGATTGTGACTTAGCTCTCCTGTGATGAAAACACGTATACATACAGAGATCAGTTTGCTGAGAAAAACTTATCTGCGTAGGATAGAAATGAGATTTATGAATAGAACAGTAAGGAAAAGAATCTATATCTTCGATCATTAAAAATCTTAGTGTCCTTATGAACGTAATGGTCAAGTCATATTTAGAGATATATTTTAGCAATAAATACCCTATCCTTACTTGTTGTTTCGACTCCTTTCCAATTAATGCCATAAATTTCGACGGTTCGTGACACAAGTTGGCGCAAGGAAATTTTAAAATTACCTCGTAGACTGTGCATATTATTATTTGTATTGAACTCTGATTAAGCCAGCTTAGCTTTTTTGATTAAGCTTACTTAAAATTTAATCAACCCTTTCAGCATTCGTCGTATCGGGAGTTTTCAATCTATCCTTTCGAGGCTCTAAAACCCGAGATCACGATAATTAGTTTTAGTTAAGAAAGGACGTAAATAGGATTTAATGTTTAATTAACTAGATTTAATGTTTAATTAACCATGTTTTAATTTATATCGTGACTCGGGGATTTGATGGTATAGTTTCCCAGAGGAGCGCTATCCAAGTTACAAAATCCCAAGATCTCTATGATGTGGTTTATTTAAACCAGAAGGTAAACCGGATTAAGTGTTCTAATTAATTATGTTTGAGCAATATCTTGACTTCGCGACTCGGGGTTTTGAAGGTATAGTTTCTGGGAAGAAAGGAAGCCGAGTTACGAAATCCTGAGAGACTTTAACCATGGTCAGAACTAATCACCCCTGACACTAACCCGGGTTACTTATGTAAAAGTCTTGCATCTTTGTCTTTCGGAGTTATGACGGTAATGTCTTAGGAGAGAGTGAACGCCGAGATGCGAAATCCCAATAGCACTTGACTGGGGTTTAAAGAATTTTACTCTCGTCTTTGACTCGAGGTAAGCTTTTTTAAAACTTTTCACGACCTTGCACATTGGGACTTGTAAATCTTGTGACTTGTGACTCCCGAAGAGTGATATTCCAAGGTACAAAAAGTAAAAACTTTCGTTTAATGATAAAAAGAGGTAACGTATGAAACATAACATCCTTCGCTATTTCGCATGTCGAGATTACTGATATTTTCAGTAGGTAAATGTCATGAAGTGAAAAAGAACTTAAAAAACCAACATTTGACTTTAAAAAATACATTTAAACCAGCTGAAAAAGGTGGCTCCAACATCTCTGATCAACAATTTTCTCCATCTGCGGCTTTTCTACCAAAGGCATCTGTTTATCCCACTAAATCTTTTCTTGATCTTCTGACCCTTCTGTGTCATCTTTCCTCTAAGGATACAGGTCTGAAACATTGAATATGGGAAAAATGCCCACACCGTTTGGAATCTCAATCTCATAGGCATTTGCATCAAGCTTCCTCAGGATCTTATAGGATCCTATCTTTTTTATCTTCAACTTGTTGTATGTTTCCCTAGGGAACCTTTCCTTCCTGAGATATGCTAAAACCTGATCTCCTAATTCAAATTGAAGTTCCCTATGATGTTGATTAGCGTTGTGCTTGTATTTTTGGTTAGAACTCTCCAACTATCCTTTGATTTGGCTATGGAATTTCTCCATCTCTGCTGCAAAATCCTCTGCTTCAGTTCTCTTGATCTCACTCTGTTCCAAGTATCTCAACTCAGATACTCCCCTTGGTTGCATTCCATGTATTATTTGGAATGGGATCCTTCCAGTGCTCTTGTTTGGTGAATCATTGTATGCAAATTCTACTTGTGGTAGAATCTGATCCCACTGGTTATGATGTTCAGTAACTAGACTCCTTAATAAATTACCCAAACTTCTATTTACCACTTCAGTCTACCCATCTTTCTAAGGGTGATAAGATGAGATGAAGGACAAATCCGTCCCCATATTCTTCCACAACATCCTCCAAAAGTGACCAACAAATTTTGTGTCTCTATCTGAGACAATGCTCCTGGGTAGGCCGTGAAGTCTCACAACTTCTTTGAAAAACTGATTTGCAACATGTATTGCGTCACTGGTCTTCTGGCATGGGATGAAATGTGCCATCTTTGAAAACCTATCCACCACCACAAATATGGAATCATATCCTCTTTGTGTTCTTAGAAATCCCAACACAAAATCCATGCTTATTGCATCCCAAGGCCTCTTTGGTATTGGCAATGGTTGATATAACCCAGTGTTCTATCTTTTCCCCTTTGCATGTTGGCAAATTCTGCATATGTTCACAAAATTTATCACCTCTGTTCTCATACCTAGCCAATAGTATGAGTTTCTCAACTGTGCAAACGTTTTATCATGGTCGAAATGTCCAGCCAATCCTCCATTGTTCTTTTGCTTCAGAAGATTATCCCTTATTGAGTATTTTGGTATGCACAACTGATTTCCTCTGAACAACAGTCCTTCCTGAATCATGTACTCTGTCCACTGAATTCTATCTCTCAACACAGGATTATCACATGCTTCCTATGCCTCCTTGAAATCTGCATCATAATGNAATGTGTTCATACCCCAAGGTCTTCATCTAGAATTCTTGCATGATCAAACATATCCTGCTTAACACTTCAACAACCTTGTTAGCATTCCCCACAATATGTTTTATGAAAAAAGTAAAATTTTCCATAAATTCAACCCATTTTGCATGTCTCTGATTCGGTTTTTCCTATTTGGTTATGAATTGTAAATCTTGGTTATCGTTATACAAGACAAACTCTTGCGAGACAAGATAATTCCTCCATTTCTTTAGTGCTTGAATTATGGCATAGAACTCCTTGTCATATGTGGAGTATTTCTTCTTAGTCTCATTCAGGTTCTCGCTGAAATAGGCAACAGGTCTGTTATCCTGACTCAAAACTTCTCCTATTGCAACTCCACTTGCATCACATCTTACCTGAAATGTCTTCTCAAAATTCAACAAGATCAGAATTGGTCGTTCTGTTATGTTCTCCTTCAGTATATTGAAGCTCCTTTTGACCTCCTCTATCCATTTAAAGGACTTGTGCTGCTTCTTCACTATATCCATCATTGGCGCACAAATTCCATTGAAGTCTCTAATGAACTTCCTATAGAAGCTCGCTAATCCATGGAAGCTCCTTACCTCGAACATGCTTCTTGGTGACGACCATTCTCTGATCGCTTTCACCTTCTCTGGATCCATCTTCAGTTCATTCGAAGAGATCATGAAACCCAAATAAGTGAGTTCTATCTTCATAAAAGAGGACTTCTTCAAATTGATCAGTAGCTTCTCCTATTGTAGCCTCCTCATTACTAGTGTTAGGTGCCTCAAATGCTCCTCTTTAGTCCTGCTAAAGATCAGTATATGGTCCAGATATACAACCACGAACTTGACAATGAAATCTTTTAGAATTTCATTCATCAACCTCATAAAAGTACTCGGGGCATTTTTTAATCCAAATGGCATAACCAACCACTCATATAGACCTTCGTTTGTCTTAAAGGATGTTTTCCATTCATCACCTTCTCTCATCCTGATCTGGTGATATCCACTTTTCAGATATATCTTAGAAAATATTTTTTCTCCACTTAAACAATCCATTAAATCATCCATTCTTGGTAAAATAAATCTATATGTGATGGTGATCTTGTTGATGGCTCTCAAGTCTATGCACATTCTCCATCCTCCATATTTCTTTGGGCTCAACACAGTTGGTACTGCGCATGGGATCAAACTTTCTCTGACCAAACCTTTGTCCAACAATTCTTGGACTTGGTTCTTCACCTCCTCATTCTATCAAGGTGTTAATCTGTACACTACTTTGTTCGACAGACTTTCTCCTGGTATCAATTCGATATGATGACTGATACTCTTGATGGGTGGCAATGAGTTTGGCATCTCATCCACCACTATATCAACAAAATTATCCAGCAGCTCCTGAACTTCTCCAGGAAAATCATCCATTAATGTACTCGTAAGGATGACTCTGGGCTTCCTCACCACAACGAACTACATCTCCTGTTCTTCATTGAATTCTTTCAGGAGTTCCTTCCCACTCATGAGAAGTATGCTTGTCTTGGCTTCCTCTTTTACTCTCTTCTCCTCCATTGGCAACAACATATGCATCCTACCATTCTTCTCTAATGTATATTGTTTTTCCTCCCATCATGAAGCACATTTCTGTCAAACTTCCATGGTCTTCCCAACAGAATATGGCATATGTCCATGGGGATTACATCACACAAGATTTCATATTTATAACCTCCTATCTTCATTTCAACCAGGCATTGTTTAGTAATTGTTACCTGGTGTCCTTTTTGCAACCATGAGACCTGGTATGGTTTTGGATGTGCAGTTGTCTTTAGCTCCAATTTCTCCACCATCTCTGTGGATACTAGGTTGTCAGTGCTCCCAATGTCAATTATCACCTTGTATACTTTGTCCTTAGTCTTGCAAGCTTTCCTGAAGAGACTGCTTCTCTGCATTGGCTTTTCAATTTTTGCCTCTAGTTTCAAGAGAACTTTTCTCAACATCAGGGATGCTCCATCCTCTGCTCCCTCTGCTTCAACATTTCTTCACTTGGCTTTTGAGATGTGAGCTTCTCCTCCTTCCTTATTCTTCTCGGGACATTCCCAAGACATGTGTCCTATCTTTCCACAGGCATAGCATCTTACTCCTCCTATGCCTCTTCCTCTAGAAGAGTTTCTTCCACCACCTTGTCTTTCTTGTGAACTTTCTCCTCGTTCTGAACAATTGTGTGGTTTCCCAGCCTCATCCTTATACTGATGTGTTATGTCATAGTTAAACCCCTTGCTCTTGCTTGGGACCGAGATTTTACCTCTTCCTCGCTGACTTTGTTTTCTGGTTAGCTTCTCCTCTTCCTTCAGCACAAACTGATAAGCATCCTCCATGGTTGTGACCAGCATCATGCTGAGATCATCTTGGATCTCATATATCAAGCCATTTATATATCTAGAAACTTTCTCTTTATCTCTCTCCCTTTTTCCAGTTCTGATGTTCAGCCGGTAGAACTCCTCGATGTACTCCTTAACTGTCATCCCTTTCTGTCTCAAGTTTTGCATCTTCTTGAATAGATTTATCTGATAATCTTTGGGCATGAACTTAGCCTTCATCTTGGCTACTATTATGTCCCAACTCTTTATCCTTTGTTTTCCTTTGCTTCTTCTCTCAGCTTGTAGTTCATCCCAGCACAGCGCTACATGTCCTTTTAACCTGGTGACTGCCTGCTTCACCTTATTCTCCTCATCGAAATCTTCATAATCGAAGTGTCTGTCCATGGATATTATCCAATTTAATAGTTCTTCAACATCTAGGTTTCCCTCATACATGGGAAACCTCTATCTTAGCTCTGCCTCCGAGTCTAGAAACTTATTTCAACAAATGTTCCCCTACAACATCTTCTCCTATAGCTTCTTCAACTTCAACCTCTTCACTTTCTTCTTCACTGACATCTACAGCGTCAGGTGCTCTTCTCTGTGTTGCTTCCATTGTTTCCAATCTAGCACAAAGTTCTCGCATTTCCCTCTCTACAACACAGTTGGCTAAAGGTGCCTCTCATCTCCTTGGTTGCATTATGTTGACTGCTTGTCACACACATAGTACAACTCTGAGTTCTCTGTCTCTTCCTCTTTCTCTTTCACCTGAAGTCTACAAATGAAGAACAATCAGCTCTGATATCGCCTAATGTCGACCCGCTATCCCTCCTTAGGGCTACATGATCTCCCGGTCAGGATATTCGAATTTTGGAGCCGGAGCGGCTCTCCTGGTTCCGAACTGGAACCTCTATCACTTAGTCCACAGACTCTTGTCTGTATTTTACCCGCGCAAGCTAGTTTTATGCAAAATCCCCACTCCTCATGACCGCAGGCATGACCATCATCTTAGCTTGAAAGGCGCGTCATGTTTTGCATCCCCGGGGTTTTCCAATGTAATGAGTCGCTGGTTCCTCTAGTCCCGAAACCACGATAAGGGATAGTGGAGGCTAGCTCCCCCATTTCCTTGGCTCATGTGACCGCAGGAACGTGACCACCAACCTTGCCACAGAGCGCTTCCGGCTTCTCCAAGTTACGAGAGCCTAAACTATGAAGACCAAGATCTACAGTCCAATTCGACATTTCGTGTTTTGCGACTTCACTCCTCACAAGTTTTGTTCATTCCTCCAAGTCATGAAATTTGAAACACTTCCATGTTGTGGATCGACGACTCTAATCCTCCAAGATCCAACAACTTAAATCCTTTCAGGATTTTGTAGGTCAAGAGTCCTGACTCTTACCTTTCATATCCTCAGTCGCCGAAATTCGAAATACCCCCACGCCATGGATCAACGGTTCTAAACCTTCAAAGATCCGACGACCTGGATCCTTTTTGGGTTTCCCAGGTCAAGAGTGCCTACTCTCACCCCTTATACTCTTGGTAGACTAAACCCGATACACCTCCACACTACAGATCGACGGCTCCCAACCTCCAAAGATTCGATAGTCTGGATCCTTTCAGGGTTTTGTGGGCAAAGAGTCCCGTCTCTTGCCCTTTGCATTCCCAATAGCCGAAAACCCAAAATGGGATCAATGACCCAGATCTATTGGGGTCCAACGACTACTATTCCCCCTGAGGGTCGAGCATTGAAAGGTCTCCCCACTAATCTACTCGCAACTCCTCTTGATCCAACGGATCATGGGATTTCATGTCCCTCCCTAAAATCTCTCCACCGTTCGTTTAGGTCCTCGTGGGTCTTTCCTCCTGGGCATACACAATGTTGAAATTTGTGTGATTGTCTCACCTCAAACAACCACTGACCCTTCACCACAATCTGACGGTCAACAGTGCTCTCCCTCGTGAGCTTTTTAATATTTTAGACTTAGAAGAATTTTCTAAGTCCCTGAAGGTTCTGGCCTTCGCTTCTCCTGGGAAATGGATTCCTGGATCTCAATAACACTTTCCCAGAGTGTTATTCCTCCTGAGCTTCGTCTGGTGCAGACTTCGATTTCTCGGGCACTCCTTGCGTCTAAGGGATCTCGATAACTCATATCCAAGGGATTTCTCATAGAAAAATTCCTCCCCCAATCCCCTTGCATTCCCTTCTGGTTCAATGCACACCTTGTAGAGATTTAAATGAAGAGAAACAATTGAAACTGAAAAACTAACATTCACAGTTTCCTACTCTCCCACATAGATTCATTCACTTGCTCATAAGAACAAAAATATCAAGAAATTGCAAACACCGATCATATAATGTGTATTTGGTTCAATTTTCCTTCTGTTATATTCACAAGTGCTGAAATGGCTTCAAAATACATTCAAATTACAGTAACTCAAAAACTGAGATCTCCTACTAACTCGCAGTTCTCTCTTACAATTAATTTATCTCTGTATTGCAGCTAACCCCATCTAGCCGTACAAAATTCTACTTAACTCAAAAATATTTCTAGGGTTTCCCCTGGCTACTTGCCTACTCTAAAATTCACCCTATGCTATCTTAGTCCAGTCGCACTCCAAAGTCGTAGTGGAAACTCCTACATTGCTTGCGATTTTCAAAACGTGCCTCAAAGGGTAAAATTCAGCACTAGTTCAAGCGTTCCTCCAAAGGTAAATTCCGACGCTGAGTTAAGGCAGATTTCCAAATTGGCTGCAGCTGCTAACGTTGAATTTCTGGAAGAACTCCTATGTGCTGAGTGGTCCTGCCTCTATGTTCTTTCCAATGATGCTCCTGCATCATTGTGCCTTCTTGACTCTTTCCTTGGCATTTGTTCCATAGGTGCTTATTGTTTCCAGGTGAATCATTTTCATACTTTTGCTAAGGGCATCGACCACCCTATTTTATTTTTCTTTGATGTGTTAGATTTCGAAATAAAACTCACTAAGGAGAGTCATCCACCTAGCTTCCCTGAAATTGAGTTTTGGTTGATCAATTAGGTGCCTCAACCCACAATGGTCTGTCATAAGCACAAATCTCCTACCCAGGAGGTAATGCCTCCACATTTTTAAAGTGTGCACTATGGCAGCCAACTCTTGATCATTGGTCACATAGTTGATTTCATGCTCATTCAACTTTCTGGATTCGTAGCAAATTACATGCCCTTATTTCATAAGGAATCCTTCGATTCGTTCCTTACATACATCTGTACACATGAGGGAAACAATATCAGGGTCTGCAATATTCAACATGGGTGCATGGGTTAGAAGGTATTTCAGTTCCTGAAATCTTTCTTCACATTATGATGTCCAAGGGAACTTGACCCACTTTTTCTTAAGGGAAGTGATTGGACAATGGATCTTGGAAAATCCTTTTATGAACCTTCTATAGTATCCTGCTAAGCCCATAAGGATTTGATATCAGATACATCCTTTGGGGTAGGTTATTCCATAATATATCTGGTCTTGTTAGGGTCTATTTCCACTCCTTCTTTAGAAATAACATGGCCTAAGTAATGGACTTGCTTCTGTAAAAATTCACACTTGCTAAAATTAGCATAGAGTTGATGCTCTCTTAGTACTTGAAGAAAAAGTATAATATGTTCCTCATGCTCCTCTCTATTGTTAGATTAGATTAGGATATCATCAATAAAATCCAATACAAATCTATCTAGGAATTTACTTAGTAAATTATTCATTAAGCACATAAAAGTGGTGGTGGCATTGGTCAATCCAAATGGGACCACCAGAAATTCATAGAAACCATACCTTGTCTTGAAAGATGTTTTGTGTATGTCTTCATCCTTGATTCAGACTTGATGGTATCCAGACCCTAAGTCAATATTTGTGAAAATGGAAGCACCCCCTAATTGGTCGAACAAGTCATCGATTCTTGGCAAGGGTTACTTGTTCTTTATGGTTATCTTGTTGAGTTGTATATAGTATATACACAGTCGAAGTGTGCCATCTTTGATTTTCACAAACAAGACTAGTGCTCCCCATGGAAACACACTAGGTCAGATGTATCCCTTTTCCATCATTTCCTTTAGTTGTAGCTTGAGCTCAATTAGCTCAGATGTACTCATCCTATAGG
Source organism: Picea mariana (assembly GCA_032191745.1). Lineage (NCBI taxonomy): Eukaryota > Viridiplantae > Streptophyta > Pinopsida > Pinales > Pinaceae > Picea > Picea mariana. The sequence goes on along the minus strand of JASDQU010106856.1, from coordinate 66,629 downwards.
GTGTCCTAGACACTGGCACTGCTCTTGGTGCACTTTCTATCGAGAAGTCAATGTCTCTTCTCAAAGGTAGACTTGGTACCTCTTCTGGGAACATGTGTCTATACTATCTTAATATGGGGTGGTCCTCTAGGTTTGGTTTGTCATCCTCAATATATTCCAACACCTGTATTTTATATAGGGTACATCCCTTTTTGCAATACTTTTTCATTTGAAGGGCTGATATTCGGTCACTCAGACAAGCTTTTGAATCCTTTGGAGGGTTTTTTTTCTCCCTTCTTCATTTACACATTATAAAGTTTTATGGTAATAGTCCAACCTAGTTTTATAACCAACTAACCAATCCATACCAATCAACCTATCATAAGATCCTAGGGGAAGTATGTTAAGGGTATCTTGGGTGGGCAATTCATCCATAATGAATTGGCAAGCTTGTATAGCCTCTGCTACTTTTCTTTTGGTTCTGTGTCTAGTTGTACCAACCATGGCTTAATATGTCTATATGGTTTCAATTTGGACTTCTCAATAGTTTGAGGGGCCACATAACTCAAAGTAGAACCAAGGTGAATTAAAATAGAAACTAGACGGTTGGAGATCGTACCTTCCATCTCCACCACTGGGGCTTGGTGGTCGACTTGTTTATTATCCAAGGCTACATAAATCCATGGAATGCTCCTAGCCACATCATTGACTTTGGTAGCTTCTTGGATTTTGTATAATTTCCTACTACTCTGTTGTTTGTGTGGGCAATCTCTCAGTAGATGTTGTTCTCCAGAACCCCAAAATTTCAAGGGTTCTTGCTTTGGGTTATCCTTCTTTCCTAAGGTTGCTCAAAAAGGTTTATTTCTAGTCTAGGAGAGGAAATTATGATGATACACACTTTTAGTAGGAAGGTTCATCCTAGATTTCTTCCCATAGTTCTTAAATCTTGAGGATTTAAACCCCTTCTTCTTGAATCCCGAACTACTCTTCTTCTTCCAATCCTCGCGAGGTTCAATCAGATTCCCAAACTATTCATAACAATACCTTGCCTTCCGGATAATATCTTATAAGGTATTTGGCTTATCAAACTCGATCTTGTTCCCGTAGATCTGAGGTAACCCACTAATAAATCGTTTCACTTTTTCCTTTTCATCCTTTATGTAGGGTACATACCTCAACAGCTCAAGGAATTTATTGACATATTTCTCTATGATGAGTTGTCCTAGACCGAGTCCATAGAACACCTTAGTGTTCTCATCAAAGTATTTTTCTGACAGATACTTCTTATTGAAGTGTTCTCAAACTGTTTCCATGATAAGTCATCTTCATGGATTCCTTTCACATTTTTAAGATCTTCCCACCAAATGGAAGCCTTTCCATTCACGTTGAAGATGGCTATTCAAGCCTTCAAGTTTTTAGAGTATTCATGGAATCTGAAGTACTTATTTAAACTAAGCATCCAAGATTTTTCTTCTTCCCCTTTCTTAAGATCTCCATTGAAAGAGGGTGGTTTGACTTTCTTGGACTCTTCCAGGTCATGAATTTTGGAATGCTTTAGCTTCTTTCCTTTATTTTGAGAATGTGACCTAGTTTTTATACTAGAATATCCCTCATAGTTGCCATTTTCCTCTCTAGAGGACTCTCCCAATGAATGTCCCATGCTTCTATTTTGGGCCTTCCTTGAGGTACTACTCCTAGTGTGGCCACTTATGGGACCACGTTTTTGTATCTCAGGTGGACTTTGACTTCTCTTCGTATGTCGTCGATCCACATGGCTGGCTACGGGTCCATGTTGTAGTTGCCTCTGTATGTTAGATAATATCTGCAGCAAGACTGCATTAATTTCTTTTTATTTTTCTTTCTCTTTTATCAATTTCTCGTTGTCGTCCTTGTAACTCTGTAATTCATCCATGAGGATCCTTACAATTTCAGCTAGATCCAGAGGGGTTTCCACTACTCTCCTTTTGTCAGATTCTTCGTCTCTATTGTGGGAGCCCTCCCCCACTTCATGGCATGTCACCATCCTTTATAGTTGGAGTTTCCCATGATTTACTGACTATTTGAGTGGTAACAAAACAGTCACTATTAGCTAACAATATATTAGTTCATGATCAAAACACAATTCATATTTCTTAAATACACACATACAATACAAAGTTTTCATTCTTTTCTTCAGTAAAAGTTTAACTAGACTCTTTAGGAAAGAGGTAAGGTAGTGGTGTCACCCTTAAAAGTACTTTAAATATGGTTTTTACACAAATCATCCATGAGCCCAAGTGGGCCAAGTATTGTAACCATGCTCTGATACCAATTTGTAACACGCCCAACCCTTGAGTAAGTTTCCTAGGGATGGGGCATACAAATTTCTCTCTCCTTAATATCTCAAATCCTTTGTCCGAGGTATTTATCCTGCTCTACTCACCCACAACATTATAACAACTTCTACGAGGCTCAAAACCGAGCTTTGGAGTACAAGCTATGGCTTCCAAAAGTTCTTTGGGCATTCATTAGTTGAGGACCACATGGTGCCCATGTGGGTCCACCTAACACATGTTGTTTCTAAGTTCCTCCCTCCACGATGGAAGACCATCCACCATCTGATCCCATGTTCGGGCTTAATATATTTCTCATATATCAACTGCGGAGGAATTCATCGCATCGATGCTTCACACCTCTTTACTATCTACGCATGAGACCACCCGAAGTTACGAACTTTCGAGGTCCCGTAAGTTTTCCACGTGGCTTTAGCCTTTGGGCCTTTCTACCATACTAAATTCTAGACCCTTTGGAGTCTTGAAGTCTCGAACTCCCAGAGTTTCGATCACTTCACTAAACCTTCTTGGCTAAGATGGGTATGTACCACGAGTTGACATGTGGAAGGCCAGGGGAGACAGGCGCCCTCATCAGGGTGACACATGTTGCGTTCCACTAGGTATATAGGGTGGGTTATATGCACGAAACCATGTGACATGTGGCATGCCTGTCATGGGTCCATGTCACCCTAAGTGACGTCACTATGCCACGTCACTCCTGACTGAAAGTATTTTAAATCTGTCAAATTTCACGATCGAGGTTTAGACATGTAGACCCATAGGTCTTCGACTCTCATCACTTCGGGGATTTTCGAAGCACCAAGCTTCAAATCCTCAGGAGTGGCTCTTCCCTTAAGCAAAGATATACTGACACGCATCAAAGTTATGGGTGGTTCATATCTCCTTCGTCTCCCTATGACTTCAGGAATCTTCAACCTTTTTCACCTACTTCCTTCGGGTGTGTTACATCTCCAGAGTATAGGATCTTGTACCCCATGTCCTTTATGATGGACAGTCGAGAAGGGTCCCAAAGGATCCTTAGATCCATGGTACACATTACTTCAAGACTCTGGTCTTCGGTGGGTTTTGATGTTACAACACCCCTAACCTTCCGAAGCAGTCAATGCCAGACTAAGTCGTTCGTTCATCCTCCAAACAAATAGATTTCCCTTTCAAGGCTTGAACCTCACTATCCTTCCTAAACTTTATCATGAAGTGGTTAAGGTCTTGGGAATGAAACCCTGGCTGAAAACCAAGGAGTCTGAAAAAGGTGTCCTCTTCAGATCGGAAGATTACTTCAACCTATTGCTTCAGTCAAGGCTCTAGTATGGTTTCATGGAGCAACATGAAGTAGTTGTGTGTAGCACTTAGTACGACTGAGGGAAAGCATGTAGAAACATGTGCAACAACAAGCAAAGCAATGTGGCTTCTGAAATTGATGATTATTGGGTTGAATTTGACTTGTAGGTAAGACCTACAAGAAGAGGATGATGAGACTTGTTCTGGACAAAAAGTGATGAATTCAATAGGTTGAAGATATATTTGATATTCAATGCTCGATAGGAATCCAAACAATCAGTTCCATATGGAGATGGGTACTATAGTAAGGAGAAGGAGGCTTCATCTGATGCAAGGAGCATTCATGTGTGGCGCTCAATATGGATGAAGCTAAGTATGCATGTGAAACAAGTCGTAAAGTAGTGTGGCTTCGAACATTGCAGACTATTGGACTGAATTTGACTTGTAGGTAACACCTACAAGAAGAGGATGATGAGACTTATTTTAGAGGACAATTGATGAAGTCAACAAGTTGATGATTCAGTTGACATTCAGTGCTTGAGAGAGAGTTGGATGGTCAGTTCCAAAGGGAGTTGGGTACTATAGTAAGGATTAAGAGGCTATGTCGGATGCAGGAAGAAGTCATGTGTGGTGTTGGGTACGGATGAAGTTGAGTATTTAGCAACATGTGCAGTAGTAGTGTGGCTTAGAGAAATTATGTATAGGTTATTTGGTCTCGAACTAGAGGTGACCTACATTTGGTGTGACAATGAGAGTTGAATGAAGTCATCAGAGAACCTTGCGGTATATGATAGGTCGAAGCATATCGATATCAGATATTACTATATCAGGGATATAGTGCAGAAGGGAGTAGTGAGGCTCCAATTTTGTGATTACAAAGGATCAAGTTATAGACGTGTTTACCAAACCGTTGTCAAGGATGAAGTTGGAGTTGTAACATCCCACTCTTGTGAACCCCTGATTAGACTTATACTTTGAGGACACTTGCATGCAAGTTATCCGATTCATTATATATTGATTGTATTGATTATGATTATGAGATGTAGAGGATATAATGATGTGTTATATTGTTATATTTATATCGATAGGTGTTATTGACTAGTTTTCCTAAGTGTGGAGGACTTTGGCCATTTGAGGATGCCGATGGCATCAATGGATCTCCTTGGACTCTGGATTGAGTGAGGGAGTGGACTGTTATGGTTTGAATGTTTTGATATTACATAGGTGACATATGACTAGATATCATGATGTTAATTGTTATCGCTGACATGTTTCATTGATGGATGTAGACTAATGATATCTTGCAGACCAGACTCACATTTGGAGTAAAGGGGTCACGCACAACAACCAGAGACATTGAGGGAGAGGTGTGGCAACAAACCTGCCACAACCTACTAGCACTCCCACCATGGATCAAATTGTAGGTTAACGATAACCTAGTTTGAGAAGACCCACGATGCCATGAGGGCAGACTGTGATAGTCTCTCATGATGACTCTAAGGGGCATGCAATAAGGTAGGGTCCTTATTCCTTAGAGGCTCTTAGTCTCCCACAAGGTAACCTGATGGAGTATTGACTCTAGGGGTTTGACGTCTACCAAATTTTGTCAAAAGGCGAGTGGCACCCTTGGAGAATGTAGTGCGTCCTGAAGGGCACATCGCATAATTAAAATAAGAATGCAAGGGAGTGGCACCCTTGGAGCACATAGTGCGTCTTCAAGGGCCCATCACGATTTTTAACTCTGGTAAGTTAATGAACCTAGTACCTAGAAAACTATGCCTCTTTAGGACATGGTCAGCCTTAAAATGAATGATGGTATGAGTAAAGTTTAATGACTAAATTTTCCCTTAAAAAATGTCCCAAAGCCCTGTGAAATTAAAACCTAGGTTTAAGTAGAACTTGTGAACGAAAAAAAACAAAGTGGACTTGTAACAATAAAGGGGTAAAGAAATTTCAAACATTAATAATTAAAGTAAAATTTTAATGAATGATTAATTTATTAAAAGGATAAATTGTTGTTATATCTAAACTTTCTAAATCTGAACTTAGAAGAAAAGGGGAAACTTAAGGAAAAGGGCAATGTCTAACATAATAGGGAATCTAGTCTTTAGAACCTTCTAATTCTAAACTCAACTAGGTTTTAGAAAGACGTCAATCATTTAAGAAATGTAAGGGAATAAAGGGACACTGAGGAGCATTTTTAGGAATGATTTTAGGTGGGTGAGGGAAATAGGAAAATCTAATAAATTAATAAATTGATTTTCTAATGCAACTAAGGGATCGGGTGACATGTATGGGGAAGGTTTATCCTAATTAAATTTAATAAAAAGAATCTAATGAGGGTTTGGGGAAAATAATCACTAAGAGAACTCTATAAAAAGGATGGAGGAGGAGGAGTGTGGATCACGTCTGGTTTGCGTAAGGTTACGCTGCCAAAATTTATCTTGATTGAATTTTTCTTGTGGGAGTTGGGATACCCAGGTCAGATAACGAGTGGTAGCTCGACCTTGCGAGGAAAGATGGGAACAATCATTCTCTAGTATTGTGTGCGTGGCGCCTTTGCGGCTTGGGGGGGCTTAGAGGGAAGAAGAGTACCCCTAGTGTTGACTCAGAGGTACCAGTGAAGTCTTAGTGGTTGGCAAGCAGGAGCGGAATGGAGCTCAAGCAAGTGACAGTCACTTCTGGTTCTTCATCTTCAGTTACGTTACGCATGTGTAAATTTTGCATTGTTTATTGGTTAAATAGTTGTATATGGAATTAGATAATGATGAATATGGTACTGGATTAGAGAACAATTTAGTAAATTTCCATTTAAGATTGTTTTGTTCAATGAAATTAAAATAGTTTAGTTTTTAAGAAAAAATTTGGTTACGATTGTCTGTTAGCATTCACTGCCTCGGTGACCTTGCTTGTTTCATCGCAGTCTATAGGTGATTAAACCCTTGTGTTTTGTGAAAAATTTCACCCAGGAGTGGGGTAGTTGCCCCGACAAATTTATATTGGATGCCTATGTTGGAGTTAACCCGACCCTTGGACAAATCTCCCTACATGACATGCCCAGGCTTCCCTAAGTAGACCTGTCTCTTTCCATTCTAGTTTCCGCTTGATGCCAGGCGTTCTTGTCCCCGTTTTTTCTCTCAGCATGTTTAGTATTGCTTCCGTCCTGGGTTGGTGCTTCCTCCTGGAGGGTAACCCTCTGTATCCACCGTTGATTCTATGTGTTTTCTCTCTCAAGCCTTGGGCATTCAACTGAGCGCGTGAGATCACATGGAGATTGGGTTCTGTACCACAACTCTCATGGTGTCCACAACTCTCACGGTGTCCAAGGGAAACCTGTCATGGTGTCCACAACTCTCACTAGCAACCGGAGTTGCCTGCGCACGCGAGTTAAACAGAGGCTTGTTCTTGTATTAAAACTTCCCCTTGTCTCTGCAATCCTGGGGTGAACGTCGACGTTTGTCTCAACCTTGTTTAATCTCATCCGCTCGAAGGGCGCTAAGAGCCCCTCCTTTCCTTCCCGATCCCTTATTCAAGCTGCTCCCCTGGTGATTGAATTCTGACTTTCGGTCTAGAAGGAATCTCGCAGTAAAACACCCACAAGACTTTTACTCTGCGAGATTTACTACCGCGATATGTCCATCTTTTCCAGCGAACTGGCCGTCTATTTATTTATGAAGAAGGTGGATATTTGCTTTACACTTTTAGTTGTCCATCTCCACTATCGATCCATTGGGTTCACCCAGGTGTCCATATCTGACATTTTCCTTCTTGTATTCGGATTCATTGTTCACGCTCATATTTCAACTTTCCTTGCCTTGTACGCAGGGCCTGCATGCACATTCTCGGCTTTAATGATAGACTTATGGTTTAATAATTCCAGATTGGATATTGTTATTACTGCAAGATTTAGTTATGGATTATAATGAAAGATTCAGATATCATTGAATAATGACAGTTATGGATATTGTTATTAATATGATATTTAAATATTGTTTAATGACAGAATTAAATGATGTCTATTATCGACAAATTTCCTTAGTTTTAACCCTAAGATAAACTTAATTTTAATTTTAACTCCTTAAAAATTGGCTAGATTCTAAAGATGATGGTGTTGTAGGCTAAGCCTTAGTTGTCTTCACCTTAGTTGATTTGCCAAATTCAAGCCTGCATTTGTGAGGGATAATAATAGAGTTTCCAATTTTATAATTTCCGGCTAATTCTTTCAATGTATTTACCCTCCCCTCTTTCTAGGTGTTTTTTTTTTTAAATTCTTGTTGTCCATTTAAAATATAAATTATCTAGTTTAAATTTTGTTTCCCTAAATTTTAAGTGTTCAAAAGAATAAAAAAAATATGGATATGAATTACATCGAACTTAGAGAATGATTAATATGGTGGTATCCCAAAGAATCTAGGTTCTAATTCATAAAAGAGTACTTCTCAAATTATTAATCCTTGACTTCTTGGCCTCAAACGATGGTTTGCAGTATGACACCTTGTTTTACATATATTTCTAAAGTACATGGTTGACTTCCTTTAAAATTGTCATGATGGTCGATTGTGTAGTTGTTAGTCTTCCGGCGTGAACGAATTTAAGATGAGGATTGATTGCTTTATGATTAGATCGAATGGCTTATGTACCATTTCTGATGCTTATTTGTTTAAGATTTGATTACTCGCGCACGTCGAAAAAACGATGACGCCTGATTAGTTTAGGATTAAAATGTACTTGCGCATGTTAAATTCAGTTGTCTTGTGTTGTTTAAAGTTGTCTACTCTTGAGAGCAACAATTGGTAATGTGGGTATATGATGGAGGGATAATGAGTCCTTGTGATGAGAACCTAATGTAAGAAATGATTGTTTAAATAATTAAAACCTTGTGCATATGAAGGCTTAATGTAATGAACAAATGTTATAGATAATCACTTTTGCATCTTGGTTTAATGCGACATATGATGAGTTATGCTATTGAATACTCGTGCGCCATGTTAATTATGAATTAGGATTAATGTAAGGTTGTTGATCATTTATTTTCTACAACATGAAATTTGTGTTCCAAGTGTCAGGTGTTAGATTGTTGGTTATGTCTGGATGACCTTGATGTTGTTTTTTTTGTTTCGTCATCTTGGACTTTCTTATGTCGGGAGGGATGTAGACACCTTCTTGTTCCTCAGAATAGTCGCCAGCCTTGATACTTTGAATAGTCAAAATCAATGGGAACTTGAGCTTGAATGTTTCTTATGTCTTTTGGAGGTCCTAACCTTGTGGGGTAGGACAGACGGGTAGTCATTTTTATTCTTCACTTGATTGAATGTCTGTTTGTTTCTTAAGCTGCATGATGTGCTAGTATGTTAGTCGTTGTGTTTGTATGTTGTGTGATTGCATGCATTGTGTTTTTCGTCGAGTTGTGATGCTTCATTAATTAATGGCATTACCTTCCTTGAGCTTGAAAATAAAACTAAAAAAAATATGACATTTGTTTTGCGTCGCTTGTTGTTGTGACGACGGGGATCTTTACATATGGTATTAGAGCCAGTTCGACCCATGAATTGAGATCACTAAGGCTTCCATTGATTAGATACTTGATTATAAAATGTCACTAATTAAATTGGTTTGCATTCATATAGGTAATCATGGTTAAAGGATGCCGCAGAGGAAGACGACGAGGTGTTAGGGGAAGAGGTGTGATGCCCAGAGTAGCATCCACACCCGAGGGGTCTAACCCCCAGGGAGACGAACAGGTTGTCAAGAAGGAACATATAGATATGGGCAACGTGGTTGGGCTGATGAGGTCCTTTCAGAGGATGTTTGAGGCACTGATCAGTTGTTTGGATAGAGATGAGGCTAGGGTGCCAACACCTCCTGAGGGTCCACCGTGCACCCTGGTCGGTACTTGTAGCATTCATCGCAAACTCAAGAAGGTGAAATTTCCTGAATTATTTGGTGCCCCAGACGAAGCAGCTGCTAAGGCATGGTTGGAGAATATGATGATGTACTTTTCACTTCGCGACTATACTTTCAACATGAAGGTTCGCATGTCAGTCTTTCCACTGAAGGGGAGTTCTCTTTTATGATGGAAGACGCTCCTGCCGTAATTGAACATGGTCATCGAAGACGTGTCATGGGAAATGTTCGAGGAATGGTTCCAGGAGAGGTATTTGTCTGAGGAATTCATTGAGCATCAGATCAATGAGTTCAAATCCTTGCGACAAGGAAACCGTATGGTGCCTGAGTATGAGGCTTATTTCATGGAGTTTCTTCAGTATGATCCGCAGCTGAATACCAAGAAACTTAAGGTCAGCAAGTTCCTGTTTGGCCTTAATGTCAACATTCGTGCAAAAGTGAGGATTTTGATCCCTCAAACCTTGCATGATGTTGTCAAGAAGGCCCTCACAGCAAAGGAGGAGCTCATCAACGGGGGTCAGAGAAGGACTCCAGAAAGATCGACAGGACCAGAAACATCCAGTGCGCAACAACATCAGACACCAGCTAGGCATGCACCAGGGTATCGAGGAAGTTTGAGAGGATCCACCTTCACTACACATCGACGACGAGTGCCTCAGCAACAAACTTCCTACAGAGGACCAGACACCGACAACAACGTCGACCACAACAACAAAAGTTTAGGCATGTTCAACGAAATAGACCAGGGTTCCAGGCTGGTGGTTCGTCACCTTCTACTTCAGGTACTAGAAGTACTGGATCAAAGACCGAGTGTTGGACATGTGGAGAGCCACATAGGGCTAGAGCAGCCGGATCAGTCGGGCCCACTATCGTGGGATATTTGGGCAAGGCCCATTGGATTCATGCAGCGATGAATAACCACCAGGCAGAGCACCAGTCTACTGAGCTCGAGACATGAGGTACCGTTGCTGACTAGAACCTTAGTATTTTGATAGATCCAGGTGCTACAAAGAGTTTTATTTATGGTGCAACACTAAAAATAATTAAGGTAAAGGCCATCGAACATGACAAGTTTAGCTTTGTGGAAATGGCCTCAAGAGCCAAACAAAAGGTTGGAGGGAAGGTTATAGGTTGTAGCCTTAATATGGGAGATTGTTTCACAAGGGATGACCTATATGTCACGATATTAGGGTTTTATGACGTCGAGATTGGTATGGACTGGTTGGAATCGCATGAGGCGATACTCAACTGTAAGAAGAAACGATTGAGCTTGGTCGATGATGAGGGACAGAGACACATGATTGTAAGTCAGAACCAGGGAGTTTTCGTGAGGTTCATCTCTTCCTTACAACTACGGAAGATCATGCGCAAGGGATCCAAGCTATATGTGATCTTTACATTAAACGATAAGGGAGTGGCGGAAGGTCTAGAAAAACTTCCAGTGGTGCGAGCGTTTGTGGACGTCTTCCCAGAGGAGTTAACTGGGATGCCATTGGAGAGGGATTTGGAATTTACCATTGACCTAAAACTAGAAACTTAACTGATAGTGATAAATCCTTATCGGATGTCGACCCCTGAGTTACAGGAGTTGAAAATGCAACTGAAGGAGCTGCTGGACCTAGTACTTATACATCCAAGTGTGTCACTGTGGGGTGTACCAGTTATTTTCATATGAAAGAAGGATGGGTCATGAAGACTCTTCATTAAATACTGTCAATTGAACAAGGAAATGATCAAGACAATATCTGTTGCCAAGGATTGATGATCTGTTTGATCAGATGAAAGGAACGACAATGTTTTTGAAGATTGACTTGAGATCAGGGTATCACCAGTTACATATCAAGGAGGAATAAATCCCTAAGAGCTCCTTTAAGACAAGGTTTGGACATTGTGAGATTATTGTTTAACATTTGGACTAACAAATTCCCTAGGGGTATTTATGAGCTTGATGTACGGGGTGTTCCACGAATACTTGGACAAGTTCGTCCAAGTATTCATTGACGATATTTTCATATATGCTTGGACGATGGAGGAGCATGACGAACACTTTCTCTTGGTACTATAGTGTCTACGAGAGAATGAATTATATGGGAATATTTTGAAATGATCATTTTATCAATCGAAGATTCATTATTTAGGGCATGCCATCTCCGACAAAGGCATCACAGTGGATCTCGCGAAGGTTGAGACTATTCTGGAATGGCCTGGGTCGAAAAATGTCCTAGAAGTACATAGCTTCATGGGTTTAGAGGGACATTTTTGACGGTTCGTTGAAGGTTTTTCGAATATAGCAAATCCGATTACGAAATTGCAGAAGAAGATCAAGAAGTTTGTTTGGACTGAGAAATGTGAGGAAGCATTTTACATGCTCAAGTATTTGTTGATGACAACGACAATACTAAGGGCCCCTGACATGAACAAGGAATTCTTGGTATGCACTAACGCATCAAAGGAAGGATTAGGTGGAGTCTTGATGCAAGATGGTCTAGTGATCGCTTACATCTCGAGGAAATTAAGAAGGCATGAGCATAACTATGCGATGTGTGATTTGGAGTTGTTAGCCATTGTATATGCCTTAAGAGTTTGGAGATGCTACCTCATCGGATGAAAATTTGAATTAAAAATGCACCACTGTGGTTTACAACAAATTTTCACGCAAAGAGACTGGAACATGCGACAAAGGCATTGGTCGGAATTGCTTAGAAAGTACAATTTCGAGATCACCTACATAAAGGGAAAAATGAACAGAGTGGTCGATGCGTTGATTCAGAAACCACACATTTTCTTAGTGATGCATGTTCATATGAAGCTATGTGAAAATATTCTAACTTTACAATGTGACGATGAAGGGTACAATGAGATCAAGGAGTTTATCAGACAAAACATAATGATGGTGCCAAAATTTGAGGGATTTATTATGGACAACGATGGATTATTGAGATTTAACAATCAGATTTACATACTTCCTAATGATGAGTTGACGAGTTTGATCCTAAATGAGGCTCATAGAGCAGTGCACATGGCTCATCCAGGAGTCACAAAGATGAGGACTAACCTTAAACCATTATTCTTCTGGAAAGGAGTGAAGCAAGACATAGTCAACTATGTGGCAAGATGTCTAGAATGTCAGCAGGTGAAGGATAAGCATAGAAATTCGACAGGATTACTACAACCACACACTATTTAGGAATCAAAATGGGAGGTCATTTCGATGGATTTTGTTGTTTGATTGCCACTGACAGCAAGGAGACACGACTCGTTCTTTGTAGTAGTCGACACTCTGATGAAGAGTGATCATTTTATTCATGTGCATACAATGTATCAGGCACCTGACATATCTAGAGTTTTCATCAGAGAGATTGTGAGACTCCATGTCATGCCTAAGAGGATTATATTCGATCGAGGATCGATGTTTACATGACAATTTTGGACTAGTTTCCAAAAGGCCTTGGTAACCCAACCTAACTTTAATACCACGTATCACCCAAAGAAAGATAGACAGACTGAACAAATGAACCAAATAATGGAGGATATGTTGCGCATGTACGTAATGGACCAACATAAACGTTGGGAATAATTCTTTCCACTAGTAGAATTTGCATATAACAACAGTTATCAAAGCACCATTAAGATGGCGCCATTTGAGTTTATTTACAAGAGACTGTTTTAGTCGCCTTTGAGTTGGGATTGCATTGAGGATAGGGTCCTGGTAGGATGAGAAGCGATCCAAGAAATGGAAGAACAAATGAGAACAATAAGACAAAGAATAAAGGAAGCACCGGATTGATAGAAGAGCTATGCCAATGTGCATCGTGTCAACCGTAGTTATGAAGTTGGCGATCGAGTCTTCTTGCGAGTGAAACAACACAAGAGTTCGATCAAGTTTGGAAAGGGTGATAAACTCTCTCCTAGGTTCGTGGGACCTTTCGAGGTTGTGGAAAGGAAGGGGCCCGTGGCTTATCGACTAGCCTTGCCTGATTCTTTGAGGTGTATGCATGATGTTTTTCACGTATTTGTTTTGAGAAATTATGTTATTGATCCTACACATGTGATTGATATGAGTTCCTTTCAGGTATTAGATGAGGGTGCACTCATGGCGGAGCCAATATGCATCTTGTTCAAGGTCCAATGAGACAACTATAGTCTACACTCGACGACCTCGGAGGATGCATATGATATACGTCAATAGTTTCCATTTTGGTTTGATAGCTATACATATTGATATTGATAGACACTTTATTACGACACCTATATAATGTGAAAATTCGAGATGAAGTTTAAAACAAGGGGGTGTATGTAACATCCTTATCTTGCACACCCTTGATTAGACTTATTCTTTGAGGACACTTGCGTGCAAGTGATCTAGTTCATTATATATTGATTTTTTTGATTATGTTTATGAGATGTTGAGGATCTTATAATGTGTTATCTTGTTATATTTATATTGAAAAGTGCTATTGAATGGTTTTCCTGAGTGTGCAGGACTCTGGACGTTTGAGGATGCTGATGGAATCAATGGATATCCTTGGAATATGGATCGAGTTAGGAAGTGGACTATTATGGTTTGAATGTTTTTCTATTACATAGGTGAAATATGACTGGATATTATGATGTTGATTGTTATCGCTAACATGTTTCGTTGATGGATGTAGGTTGATGATAACTTGTCGACCAGACTCATATTTGGAGTAAAGGGGTCATGCACGACAACCAAAGACATTGAGAGAGTGGTGTGGCAGCAACCCCACCATAGCCAACTAGCACTCCCATCGTGGCTCGAACTGTAGGTTAATGATTACCTACTTCAATAAGACCTACGATGTCGTGAGGGAAAACTGTGACAATCGCTCACGATGACTCTAAGGGGCCTACAATAAGTCAATGTCCTTATTCCTTAGAGGCCCTTAGTCTCCCACAAGGTCACCTAACAGAGTATTGACTCCAGGGGTGTGATGTCTACCAAATTCATTCAAAAGGAGAGTGGCACCCTTGGAGCACGTAGTGCGTCCTGAAGGGCATGTCGTACAATTAAAATAGGAATGCAAGCGAGTGGCACCCTTGGAGCACATAGAGCATCTTTAATGGCACGTCGCAATTTTTAACTTTGGTAAGTTAATAAACCTAGGACCTAGAAATCTATGCCTCCTTAGGACCTGGTTAGCCTTAAAATGAATGATGGTATTAGTAAAATTAATGACTATTTTTTCCCTTAAAAATTGTCACCAAGCCTAGTGAAATTAAAACCTAGTTCTAAGTAGAAATTTTGAACAAAAAAAACTAAGTGGACTTGTAACAAGAAGGGGGTAAAGAAATTTCAAACATTAATAATTAAACTAAAATTTTAATGAAGGATTAATTTATTAAAAGGGTAAATTGTTGTTATATCTAAAATTGTTAAATCTGAACTTAGAAGAAAAGGGGAAACTCAAGGAAAAGTGGAACGTCTAACATAGTAGAGAATCTAGTCTTTATAACCTTCTAATTATGAACTCAACTAGGTTTTAGAAATGCGTCAGTCATTTAAGAAATGTAAGGGAATAAAGGGACACCGAGGAGCGTTTTTAGGAACACTTCTAGGTGGGTGAGGGAAATAGAAAAATTTAATTAATTAATAAATTGATTTTCCGGTGCAACTAAGGGATCAGGTGACATGTGTACGGGGAAGGTTTATCATAATTAAATTTAATAAAAAGAATCTAATGAGGGTTTGGGGAAAATAATCACTAATAAAAATCTATAAAAAGGATATTATCTCTTATGAAAAACTTAACAACACAATACATCCAAAATAAATTCATAGAGCAATATATAAGAGCCACACTTTTATTATAAGAAAACCCTTGAGGTAGGGCAACACCATATAATGGATCTTTTTATGGAATGGATCATCTCTTGTTCACTTGACACTTCGATGGGGCATACTCCTATTGATATACCTCTCCAAATACAATACTTCTCTTCATATCTCATTACATTACTTGAACTCCTTTATATAGTGCTACCAACCACATAAGAACATTCTAGAGGAAAACATTCTAGAATCATAACCTTTTAAGAAGTTCTCTTACATTTCTTATATCTAACTACCATAGTGGACCTTATTTAATACTATAGGGGATGTCGTCCACCTTACATTGAATGGCCTCTACTATTATAACTATGGGCCCTCCTCCCCCCCCACTACCTCTCTAGCTACCTAAAATTCCATCCCCCTTATGAAAACTTTGTCCTCAATACTTATTATGAGGGTGTACAACCATATACCAAGGTCCCGTGGATTAATGTGGACCATAGTGCTGAAGTAGAATATAGAGCCAGGGCCCCATGTAGAAATTAATGCCACCATGTTGAAGTAGTCCAATCACCATTGTAAACTAAGGTCTCTTGTCTAACTGCTCATGTGAACTCCATGTGGAAGATATCGAAACCTAATAACCAACTGAAAATGATGTTCCAAAGACCGACATGTGTCATGTGGATCCAAATAACAAGATCCATCCACATAGTGGGAAAGAGTTGTAACTGAATGTAGAAGGAATAATACCACCGTAGAATATGCAGGATGGACATTGGTAATCATAACTAGTTCATGTTTTGTCACGTTTATGTTCTCTACATACGGTGGAGTAGGTTCATCAAATAAAATATGAAAGTGGTTGTCATCCCAGAAATGACATCTATCCATATACCAATCATCACAATAATCCTCAAAAACATACCAAACATATTGTTCTCGAGTATATGCATCCTTTATTTCATCCATAAGATATCTCTCGTGTATTCTAGACAAGGGCCTTTGAACATTGTGACAACTATCCCTGACATGTTGTAGACCCTCTTGGATATGGTGCTCAAGGGTTTCAATCTTCCGTCTAATTTCCATGAGAAGTCAAATGCCATTTGAAATACCGCATATAATATATCAAAACAAATATCTTAAAAATATCTATCCAATGGCACTGATATGGTAGTGATCTGGGCATTATATGAAAAATTATGAGTTCTGCATTCTCGCAACCGTCATAGAAACCCCCAAAAATGGTTGATTTTAAATCAATGATATATTCACTTCCAGAGCTCCGATTTGGATGATTTGTTTTTTTTAATTGGGTGAAATTGTGAGAGAAGCTTAGATATGTAATTTGTTTTAGCAAATTCGGCTTCCAGGTGCTACAAAAATAAAATAAATATGTGGAAAATGAAAAATTGCATATTTTAAAATGTCGATATCTTGACTTCCCAAACTCCGTTTCGGACGATTTTTTTTTTTTTTTTTTAATTTGGTGTTTCCTAAGATGAAATCATATCTATAACCGGTTTCTGC